>VIAB01011117.1:5379-22133 GCA_009801035.1 Oophaga pumilio
TTCCTGACCGTGGAAATATACCCTTACACTTCTATTCTTACTTTGCTGGACTTTTTCCACACCTGCCTGTAGCTTTTGCATAGTTCTGGGTATTGATATTTCTTTTAATGTATCTCTTCATACCCTTGAAGCACCACACAAGCAGTTTTTTTTTATTATTATTTTAGCCCTGGAGTGGTGCTACTACACACAGTTCCTTGCCCCTAGTCCTATATTAACCAGACTGTTTTCATCTTTTTCTGGTGCTGCCATCTTGTGACCATAACTTCTGACATACCTGGAATTCAGGGGTAATGGTCACAAACTCTCAATGCCAGTCTATGAGCCTCATTCTGGCTCTCATGGGCTTACATTAAGTTGTGACTTTATCAAACACTGGAGCAGAACAACAGGTCACAGACTGCTGAAGACTTACCGGAGTTGCGGCAGTAAGAACTGAAGATGGGTGCTGGTAAGCATAAGACCGTAGACATGCAACTTAGATTAGTAGCACTTTTCCAGCACTGCAATAAAAGAAAACACTGGCGTGGTGCTTTAAGGTGGTTGGAAAACAAATTCAAGTTATAACTTATCCAGAATCTGATAACATGCTGATCGCTGGAGGTCTGACCTCTGGGAGCGCTATACACACCTGTGTCCAGCAGTCCCATATACAATGATTGGAAAACTGTGGCAGATGCAGGACAATTTTTCCATTCAAATGCCTGAACTCTGGATCAGTGAGGATCTCCGTGGTGGGACAAAAAGCAATTGATCTGTGATAACTTGTATTCATGATCCATCTCTTTTAATGTTTATTTAACAGCAAATAATTTTTTTCAGCTATTCTGGCAGTGTACTCGGCGACTGAGTAATCGCAGCAATCTGCACTGTTTATGGGATGTGTATAGGAAGATAAAGTAGTGGCACTCACTGGTCCTTTTAAAATCTAATGTCTTTATTAAGAAAAACATGTTAAAAACTGGCCACAGTCCTGGAATCCAGGACCAGTATAAACGCAGGAAAGGGTGAAATGATCATCGTCCTGCACATGTGCTCCTTCCTTCTCTGAAACCATTTTTAAAACATGTTTTTCTGAATAAAGACATTGGATTTTAAAGGACCGGTGAGTGCCACTACTTTTTCATCCTATATATATGTTTGCATCTTATTTTGTGGGCATCCGGTACCTGCAGGCTTGCTTGCTCAGTCCAAAGTTTGGTTTAAAGACAAGTTCACACACACAGGTTCAGTGGTGCTGGTTTTCTCATTGTTTTTGTTCCTGTGTATGGGATGTCTCTGCTGTTGCAGGCCATTGAAGTAAATGATGCTGAGCACTTGTATACCACACATCATATGGGCACCTGGGGCACTTTCTAAAAGGAAGGCTGACAAATTTTGTTGATCCTTAATGGTGATTGCCACATTATACTTTCATGGAGATTATAAAGCTGATCCTAATGTTTAGTGGAAAATGCTTTCATTCAAACATTAAACATTTGTAATGTTTGGATTTACGAAAAGAGAAAATGGAGCGTGACAAAAGTGACAACTGCCCCTGATGTAGTCAACAGGTAATCTATGCTACAAGTTAGGCCGGGGTCAGACTTGCGAGAAACCCGCACGAGTCTCTCGCGTCAACATCCGGCACTCGGACCGCAGCGTGCGGCTGCATAGAAATACATGCAGCCGCACACGCCGACGGCAGTGCCTAGTGTTGATGCGAGAGACTCGTGCCAGTTTCTCGCATCACACGCAAGTGTGACACCGACTTTAGACTGATAGTGCTCAGCTGTAGCAAGAGGGATGTAAAGGGAAAAAAATGGCCTCTAAGGGAATCTATCATCATAAAATGACTTATTGTTCAGATCAGGTGTTTGTGTTAAATGTTGTTTTTTTTGTTTTTTTTTTTTCTTTTCTATATCACAATCTGTATTAAAAATAGAAATCTTACAATTTTCACACTGACCGCTTCCGGATTTTTTAAAATTTGTTTCAGGAAATCCATGCATACATTATCCACAATGAACAGACTCCGATCATATTTAATGAGCTCACCCAAATGTCATTGTGAAGAGAGGGGAGCAGGTGTGCTGTGACATCGCCTATTGTGAATGAGGTGATACGTGTCATTGTAATCCTGCCTCTGATCAGTCTTGCTGTAAATATTTCCTGAAAGGTCTAAAACTATGGGCCCGGCTCAAAGATTTTATGCTAGTATTTTGGTGTAAAAAGTTTTGAAAAGTCGCATCATTTTAGTGCAACTCAAGGTTGTGCAAAAAATATTTTCAGCCTTTGCTGAAAGTGAGTGAAGTTGGGGCAGGACAGACGTGTGAGGGCCGCTGCTCATCGAATTCGTGAAGAGCAGCAGCCTTCACTACACCACAAATCTTACTACAGCAGGGACTGGAGCAGGATATATGGTGGTGTACGAAGGTTCACGCTACTCGTCAGACCCTCCTCATCAAGACTGGCATGAACGTTGCTAGTCTTGAATCGGACCCGATAATAACACAGCCCTACTTGTCAGTGTGAAAATGTCAAAATCTCATTTTGTTTTTCATAATATGAAAAAAAAAAATACATGAAACATAAAAACTTGACATATAAAGACGAAGTAATTTTCTGATGATGGCTACCCTTTAACCCCTTAATGCCCCATAGTGAACATGTATGTCATGGCACGTGTCATGGACTTCGGACCTTGTCCAGAGGCAGAGCCTGCCTCACACAGGACAGGTGCCTGCTATAATATTGAGTGGGCATCTGCCTCTAACAGCAGCATTTCCGTGCCTGCAATCCTGCTCGGACATTAGTTCAGGGGGGTTCATCCGCTTCTCTGCAACTGGATTGCAGGGAACCCATTGGTTTTAATGACAGCCAGGATCCCACTGAACGCCCCTGTGCCTGTCCTGTGATCTCTGGGACATCCGGCAGCCTCCTGTTACTGGGCATCTTAGAAGACCACGATTTTTACTATTTGCTACTGTATTGTATATGGTAAAATTGATCAGGCGATCGCAGGATAAAGGAAAAAGTAAAGAAAAAAGTTTCCTAAATGTAAAAAAACAAAAAAGTTAAATTAATTAACCTGATCTGTGAAAACTGTATAGAGAAAAAAATCGAAATGTCAGAATTGCAGGTTTTTGGTTGGCTCAACGCCACAAAAAAATGCAATAAGCAATAATTGAAGTGTCAAATCTACCCCAAAATAGTATCACTAAAAACATCAGGTCACCACGCAAACATTAAGACCAAACAAAGCTCCAGTGACGCCCAGAATTATAGGTACTCAGAAGGTTACAAACAGCACGATCCATGGTATCTTTATGAAGGCTGGGCCATTAGAATAATTTTTTATCTCCCCCAGAGTACCCCTTTCCGGATCGTGGAACCACAGCCTAATTCATGTTGTCTTCAAGTATAATATGGATCTTTGTAAAAGTTTTGCAATATTCATGTTTATGGTGTATTTATATTTACATCTAAAATTGCTTCTTTTCCAAATATTTTGCTTACATAAAATTGAGTTGTTTACCCTGCGCTTTATTACTACACTACTGTATTACTACAAATATGCCACAGAAATAGTTCATAATTTGTAGTATTAGTAGAAGTAAAGGTACAAAGATATTGCATCTAAAGCTTCCAGTTAGCGGATCTGATTTTAATAGATTTACGGTTTTGGGACAATATAAAAGAGACAGCAATCGAAACATACAATTATATACAATTCGCATGTAGAAAGGATGAAAAACACATTCCAAGTTGATGTCAAAATGCACGAGTATTCAGGATGTAAATCATACTAGTTTAAAATTGGTCACGTGAACAGAGTCTTAGGACCAAACCAATCTTAATTTATCTGGACCTAATCCCCTCCATGGTAGCAGTGAGGCGTTTGTATGAAGTGTAGGTTGACATGAGCGAATGAGCTCCATATGAACTCAGGAGACTTTGAGAAACAGTTCATATTGTTTGTTGATATTTTTGGTGCCCCAATAGGTTTCTTAATGTAAAAGGAAAAGGAGACAAATTACTCACTTAAGGTATGTTTCCACGTTCTGGAATGGCAACGCTTTGAAAGCAGCGGATACCCGCCCCGTCCAAAGCACCTCCGGCTTTTGTACGTGCAGTGATACCGCATGTATTCATTGAACACATGCGGTCACCGCATCCTATACATAAAACGGTGCTATTTATCTTGCGGAGACTGAGGGTCTCCGCAAGATAAATTGACGTGCTGCGGACTAGAAAGACGCGCCACATCTGCATGTTTGTACGCATAGTGGAGATGGATTTCATAAAATCCCCTCCACTATGCTGTAATATCTGGACGCTGCGGCTGTACGCAGCGTCCAATCCACAGCCAATCCTGACTGTGGAACCATACCCTAAAGGGGAATAACATTACATTGGTAGTATGGGTGCAGATTTTTTGTTGAAACAGGAAACAAACGTGTAGTCATCGCTCTCGCTTTCCCAGAGTAGCAAGCCACTGACCATACAGGACTAATAATGGGTGAAAAACACATAGTTGGAGAGCAAGGGATGAAATGTTCTGCAGAGTAGTTACTACTTGTAGACTTCCAATATCTTTGTCAATGTATGTTTTTGACTATTATTAATTTAGGCCCCTGAATAAAGCAAAGGCATGAATATCTGTGACTTATACACTATATTTTTTCTCATGAATAAAAGGTTTCTATGACCGGTCCGATAGACCTAGTTTGGTTACTGTGTATTTTAATAAATTACCGGAGTCACTCTTAAAGGGAACCTGTCACCAGTTTTGGCCGATATCAGATGCGGCCATCACCTTTCGGGGCTGATATACAGCATTCTATAATGCGCACTGCAGGACATTGAGGGCAGAGAAGTATGCTTGCGCAGGAGCGCAGTGCCGAGGAGACTGTGTGGATGACGCAGGGAGCTGTCATCCATACAAACCAAGTAGCGAACCGCACTTGCTGCCTACCATGTTATTCAATATTATGACAGATCATTGTATGATAACCATAGTATTTTCTGTTGTATGTGGACCTTCCTATATCTCTGCCCTATTGTGGAATTCAAATATTTAATTGGATTCTTACATGACAGATTTGGCATACATCATATATGCTGCATTTCGAAAAATTTCAACACCGACATACAATTTTAAATTGGTATACCAGATGTTATGGGCTCCTCTGGTGAGGTGGATTATCTAAGTCACAGGTCAGGGTGTACAACACAGATCAAAGTTGGAAGCACAGCAAGCCAAATGTGGAACAGCAAGGACCAGGAAGTATGGAGACACCGAACCAGGCGTAACACACAGGAACTGAAGATGTATAGTAAGTTCAGGACTTGTACCAGTGTATGTAGTGAGAACATGTCCAGAGAACAGTTTGTAATACTTACAGCAGATGAAAGGCTAGTTGCAGGTCTGAGCCAAGAAGCAAATGCCGATTTTTAGAAAGAAACAGGAGTTTTATGAGATGACTCTTGCTGAGGGAACTGGTAGGACAAACGCCAAGGACCAAGGTAGCCGAACATTAAGACACACTAGCAATATATTTACGTGGCCTATCCGTTCCTCTGTTACTCAGAAATCAGTGTTTGAATTCATATTCAAATGAAGCTGTAGATCTGAAGCCCTTGTCTCTCCGACTCTATGCCCCATCCAGTGCCACCTCCTGCTTTACTGAAAGCCTCTATGTGACTTCAGGATAAGGCGCCATCAGTCAGGGAGGAGAAGGTGGCGCTGGGCAGGGAATAGAGCCGGAGTGACAGTCTTCAGATCACCAGCCACATTTGCTTATCAATTTAAGCTCTGATTTCTCAATAATCGAGGAACGGACTGCTACATTCACATGTAGTTTGTGGTGTGAAATCCTGTTGACAGATTCCCTTTAAGGTTAAAAAAAGACACAATTCCATCTTGTCCAACCTATAACCTAACATGTTGATCCAGTTATGTTGCATCTTTTTTTATAAAAAGATTCCAGAGAGATTAAAAGTATTCATTGTAGCACGGTAGACTAATCTCTTTAGGATCTCTTTATTCATGGTCTATGTCGTATTGATTTCTCCAACTGTGTTTTTTTTGGCTGAATATTTGACCTTTCCAGTTTTATTAAGAAGCTTTGGTCCTCACTACACATTGCACTTAAAGGACAACTGTAATATTATTTATTTTTTCCATACATCAATAGCACACGTAAAAATAAAAGACTTTGTAATATATCTTATGAGAGAAATCTGCTTCTTTCCCTTCCTGAACTCCTCTTTCTTTCTCAAAAATTTTCAATTCATTAGTAAGACCTTTCTTCAGTAACAGATTGTCCCGTTACTGAGATAGGAGATGACAGTTGGTGCTCATAACATTCTATAGAAAACTGTAACGGTTCTTTCCGGACAACTTGCTGGAGAATGTCTGTCTTTATGTTCTCCTTCTCCATAATTCCTCTTCACATAATTTTAAAAGCACCAATTTGTCATCTCCTATTTCTGCAATGGGAAAGTCTGTCTTACTCATAACTGATGTTACCCATGAATTGACAGTGAAAGAGCAAGGAAGCAAATTTCCCAGATAATATATATCATAAAATGTATTATTTCTATGTGTAGTATTGATTTCTGGATTAAAAATTTTTAGAGACGGTTACTCTTTCACCCCTTGACGACCTTAGACGTATCCATACTTCCAGTTGGGGAAACACTTCCCGACCTTGGATGTATCGATACCTCATGGCGATTTTGTGCGCAGAGGAGCTGTACGCTCGTGGTTCAGCTTACATGACTGCTAACACCCAGCTCTCACTGCCAGAAGCAGTGCCTGCACCGCACCCGGCAGTTTAACCCCCTAAATGATGCGATCGATATCGATGACAGCATTTAGAAGGTAGGGAGAGGGAGGGCATGATGACATCCGGGTCACCAGGCTCTAGCAAGCTTTGTAGGCCATGCTCACAGCATGATCTAAGAAGCTTGCGTGAGAGCAAGCTGTACACTGACTACCTTACATTGTAACAAAGTGTCATATCTTCAGTGTTGTCCCATAAAAGGATATAATAAAATATTTACCCAAATGTGAGGGGTGTACTCACTTTTCTGATATGCCTTATGTAAGATAGTTTTCAGCACATTTTGAGCCATTATTCTGGCAAATTAGCATTGTAAATCTCCCCGTTACTCCAGAAGAGGATAGCTCCATAAGTACGTCAGCCGGTTTTCATGTTTCAATTTTTTTCCTATCGGATTAATACTGAATAGAAAAAAAATGAAAAAGGCTCATAACATGTGCAAGTTTTTTTGTCCCAAGATAACTTACATTCAAGTCACTTATAGCGCCCCCTAGGTTTCTATTATCTACTGAATTTTGTGCCGTCTTACACTGCAGTCTGTGGTGGACACACATCAGCATGGCACGTTTATCCATCTTGCTGATGCAACCCATTGAAGATGCATGTTTCCAGAGGTTCATCTAGGTTTTCCGGCACCCAGGGTAAGAATTCAGTTTGACGCCCCGACCATCACCCACATCCCAAGCACATATACGATTTACACACTTAGTCACATGCCAATGAGCTGCTCTTCCTAATTCTCTCAATGTTCAATGAAAAACTGAAAAAAGCAGCTCATTGTCACGTGACAGAAAATCGCATATGAGTGAAGTGGACATGTGCTGGCTGCTGGAGCTGAATCCTGACAGTGAGTATTTTACACGCTGTTAGGATTGACATTATTATTATTATACATTTATATAGCGCCATTTATTCCATGGCGCTTTACATATGAAAAGGGGAAAAATATAGACAGGTACAATAAACATGTGCTGGACAAGGGACACACAAGTACAGAAGGAGAGAGGACCCTGCCCGCGAGGGCTCACAGACTGCAGGGATGGGTGAGAATACACTAGGAAAGGGTAGTGCTGGACATGCTACAGGGCTTCATTTTATAATTAAAGGGTTTGTCCAGGTTTGAGATGAAAGTCTGCAGTCACTATAGGTAGCAAGCGTGGACGTTCATGTGAGCACAAATATACACTTGTATACCAGTGTAAATTTGGTGCCCTCTAAATAACTCAACACACAACATGTTTAAACCACTGGCAACAAAAGTGAGTACACCCCTAAGTGACAATTGCCAAATTTTGCCCAGTTAACCATTTTCCCTCCCTGGTGTCCCATTAGTGTTACAAGGTCTCAGATGTGAATGGGAAGCAGGTGTGTTAAGTTTGGTGTTATCGATATCATATGCTCTCATGTTGGTCACTGGAAATTCAACAAGGCACCTCATGGTTAAAAAAAACTCTCTGAGGATCTGAAACAAATAAATATTGCTCTACATAAAGATTGCTCAGGCCATAAGAAGATTGGCAACACTCTGACACTGAGCTGCAGCATGGTGGCCAAGACCATACATCGGTTTAAAGGGAACCTGTCAGCAATATTGTGCTGAATAACCTACAGACAGTGTCAGGTCGGCGGCGATATACTGATTAAAATGATACCTGGGTTGATTAAATCAGTCTTGTGGTTGTTGCTTAATCTGTATTTGCAGTTTTCAGTTAATGAGATTCTTTCACATCGGGGCGGCCTGTGGGGGGGTCTTCATGTGGTGCTCTGCTTACATATTCATCTGTATGACTTCTCACCGGTCACTGATCACTCAGTGACCTGCTTCCTATTTTACATACTGTATATCTTATTATTTTGAAAAATAATAATTGCAGTTGTGCTCAAAGTTTACATACCCCGGCAGAATTTTTGCTTTCTTGGCCTTTTTTCAGAGAATATGAATGATAACACCAAAACTTTTTCTCGACTCATGGTTAGTGGTTGGGTGAAGCCATTTATTGTCACACTACTGTGTTTTCTCTTTTTAAATCGTAATGACAACCCAAAACATCCAAATGACCCTGATCAAAAGTTCACATACCCTGGTGATTTTGGCCTGATAGCATGCACAGAGGTTGACACAAATGGGTTTGAATGGCTACTAACGGTAACATCCTCACCTGTGACAAATGCTAGGAAAATTGTTCGGAATGCAAAAAAAAAAAACACAAATAACATCAGCTGAAATACTGGACTCATTGAAAACTAGCGGTGTGGCTATTTCATGATCTACAATAAGGAGGCACTTAAAGAAAAAAAGAAAAATGGGCTCCATGGTCGAGCAATACTTGGTGGCGGCAAGTGAGATACTACTCAGCACGGCAGAACCGGGGGAGCTGCAGGGGACTGGTATTCGTAGACACCGTCCAGGGCTCCACAACCAGGGAGGTATACAGACAGACCCAGCAGACCATTGATGAGGCTTACATTGTAGGTTTCGGACGCCAACCCCACCAACTCGGCCTTGGGAAGAGGACCAGAGTGGATGTATAGCCGCAACCAGAAACAACAACTACAGGAGCTGTGCCAGCTTCAACGGATTGAATAACGGACCACCTACACTCGATCGCATTTGATCAAGGAATTGGTTCTCGTCAGGATGCCCAGAACATTGTGTAGGATGAAGAAAACTTTGCTGAGATGGACCCAGAGGAATTGCCAGAGCAAGGCCCCAGTGCCGGTCTGGAATCAACCCAGTCACCTGCAGCCCGAATCCATGAGTTGTTGGTTTCAATGGGACCTGTAGCCTCAAGTGGGGAAAGAGTTTGTGTTATGGAATCATTTTTTGAGTTCCAGTACCCCTACAGCCTGCACTGGACCCTACCCCCCATGATAGTCCCCCACCAAGGAATTCCACTTCCACTACAGACGTGCCAGTGTTTAATGAGTCCAACACAGAAGTTGATAAACATCTGCAAGATTTTGAGACTCTAATGCTGATGCACCAGGTGCCCACAGCTGATTTGGCTAAATACCTGTGGAATAATTTTACTGGTTGGGGACGGGATGCTGCCCGGTCACTTGGGCCTCAATACTGCCTGGACTATGGAACTATTAAGGACACCCTGCTGCCATTTTGTACCATCACCCCCCTAGAGATATTGCATCAACTTCTGGACATTGTCTCGCCAGGGGGTCTCCTATGTCGAATTTGGCAGTCAACACCGGCAACACTGCATCCGCTGGCTCGATGGCAGGGCTGTCCACTCCGCTGCTGCCCTTCGGGACGTGATTGTATTTGTGCAACTTATGGAGAAAATGGCCCCAGAAATTCAAGAGTCGGTAGCCAACTGGAAACCTGACACTCCAGAGCAAGCAGCCAGATTGGCTGACGACATTACTGCCAACTGACTTCACTGCAGACCCTATATGCCCACCGATCCAAGACCCTTTAACCAAAGATTTGACCGACCACCAGTCACTCAAGCAGGTTTTTCCCGCTAGCCAGCAGAAAACCCACCAGGTCCAAGGGTTACCAACAGTACCTGTGATTTGCCCAACCCATGGCGCTGTTATACGTGTGGGCACCTTGGACACTTTGACAAAGGTTGTTCCCAGGACCGGGGCCCCATGCCTGGAGCCCGTCTGCCAGCTCAGCCGGTCAACATATGCCAAAATGAGCCAGCAGGTTCTGAGGGATGCTATTCCCAGCATACACCAGCAGCAATGATATATCTCATCCATACTCTACAGCGGGTTGGCCACCTTACATCAGCTAAGCTCCTACGACACAGGTGGTGATATCCAGGCCTAGGGACTTCGGGACACTGGGTCCTCCATCACCCTGGTCAGCCCAAATATTGTCCCACATGAACACTACTTACGTTTAAGTGACCATCTCCGTGGCTGGAGGTCAGTGCTTGGACATCCCTCTAGCCCGTGTGCAGCTGGACTGGGGTATTGACCACGGAGAGGTCGAAGCGGGACTCATTGACAGCCTCCCCACACCTGTTATTTTGGGTAATGACCTCGGACTAGGACTGTCCAGCCAATTTATCACCGTCATCACCAGCAACCAAGCCAAGCAACACCCTGATGTGGATCCTTCTGCCACCTATCCCGATGATAACCCACAGTCCAAGCCTCCATCAACCTCTGAACCAATGGCGGTGAGTACACCAGAGCAGATTGTTGCCATTGACTGTGGGGAGACAGATCACAAGGAGTTTAGGGAAGCCAAACTCATGGACCCCACTCTAGTGTTTGCCCCCAGTGCAGCCGCTTGACCTGGGGAAAGAAATCAGGGGGAGGTTTATAGATGGTAAAATGGACTGCCATATTGGGAAAAGCCCACATCCTGCCCAGAGAAACCCTGAACCCGTATCCATCAGCTCATGGTACCCCTGCATTATTGACCCCAACTTCTGCGCTTGGCACATGACGTCCCTGCAGCTGGGCACATGGGTTCAGAAAGATCCGGACTTGACTGCTGCATAGTTTCTTTTGGCCAAAGGTCACTCAAGAGGTGCGGGCATACCGAGCCTCTTGTCCAGTTTGTCAATGCATGAGGGAGCACCCTGTCGAGCCCCGCTCCAATCCTTGATAGGTGAACCATTTCAGAGGGTTGCCATTGATTTATTGGGCCTTTTAGCTATACCCAGCTGCAGCGGAAAGAGATTCATCCTCACCCTGGTCGACTTTTCAACCCGCTATCCCGAGTCCGTTGCCCTGTCATCCATAGATGTGGAGCACGTGGCTCAAGCTCTACTGGACATTTGTAGTCAAGTAGGGTTTCCACAAGATGTATTGACCAACCAGGGAACCCAGTTCCAAAGCAAGCTGACTTAGACCCTCTGGGAGAAACATGGCGTCCGCCCCATGCGTACCACCACCTACCCCCCCGAAACTAATGGGTTATGTGAGTGTTTCAATGGAACGCTCAAGCTGCTCATTATAAGTGCCACATAAGCCTGATACAAGCTGCTCATTAGTTGGTATGTGAAGTCTGAGGAGGACTGGGAGAAAAACCTGCAGCAGCTCCTGTTTGCCTACAGGGAGGTGCCGCAGGATTCTACCTGGTTCTCTCCTTTTGATTTGCTGTATAGCCGAAAAGTACTAGGACCATTGGAGCTAGTAAGAAGAGAGTTGGGAGAGCACATTTCCCACAGAAGAGGTTCCCATTCTAGAGTATGTCCAAAAGTTTAGGGAGAAGAGGTACCTCATGGGCTTAGCCCATGGGAATTTAGAAGTAGCCCAGGAAAGGCAACGACTGTGTTAAAACCATACTGCCAGGTTCCAAGAATTTACCTATGGACAAAAGGTTCTAGTAAAAGTACCAGTACGCAAAAATTTGCTGCAAGCCATGTGGGCAGGTCTTTTTACCATCACTAGGAAATGTGGCGAGACTGATTACACTGTGGCCTTGGATCGAGTAGGTGTGCGTGAACGGACTTATCTGTTGTGAACACTTTGGATCTGGCTTCTGAGTTTTGGCTCCCTCTGGTGACTGCTGCTGGTAATGGAGCTGGTCTGGCTGACAGAGGTCAATCACCTGAAGAGGATGATTGGGTCTCAGGTGTTACTGACTGGGGAGATTTAAATGAGCAGCCTTCCCTTGGTGGTTGCCGGTGATTTGGTTTCTTCTTGAGCCTTTTGGAAGTCTGCTTGCTCCCTGCTTTGTCCTGCATCTTTCAGATAAGTTATTTGTCAGTTTTCCCTTTTTGCTTTTCTCTGCCTTGCTGGTGTGAGTCCAGCCAGGTTCCCTGCTGGGACCTGTGCTGGACTCTGTTTTCTTTTGCCACAGCTTATGTCAGTCTTTTCTGTATTTCTAGTCTCCTGTTATTTCAGTATCTGTTGTTTGGCGTCCAGTTCACACCAGAGTTCTGATTTAGTGGGTGAGAGGTTGTGTGGCCTCAGTATTTTTGCATATCAGACGTGTTGGAATTTTTCTTAGGGTTTTTGCAGGATTGCAGACAGTATCCTTTCCTGTCCTGTTCTATCTAGACAGTTTGGGCCCCAGCATTTGCTTACACTATTGTCTGCCTGTGTTTTGTACTTCATCTGTCTCACCGGCAATATATGTTTGGGGGCTATCTGTTCCTTTGGGGCTCTACTCCGGGGCAGTTTAGTTTCCCCTTTCTCTCTTTAGGCTTAGTTAACTCTTTGGCTGTGTCAAGGCATCTAGGGCATCGTAGGTACGTTCCACGGCTAATTCTAGTTGTGTTGTCAGTTTAGGGGTCTGCAATCCACTAAGTTACCAACCTCTCTGGGTGTTTGGTTGCCTAGCCTATTTTTCTAGTATCCTCCTCAGTTACCAAATCATAACACCTATCATGTTAACAGGCTAAAAGCTTATGAGGAAAGGGAAGTTACCAACAGAGCAGTTTGTTGTCCCCCTTTAGATGACCCAGATCTGGATCAGATCCCGGACTTATTGGTGGAATCCAAAAGAGCAAGGGGGGTAACGGATGTCCCATTGGGGAAGCAGCTTGGTCCATCACAGAAGCAGCAATTAACAACTAAACTGATTGGAACATATGGCTCCCTGTTCACAAGTCGGCCTGGTCAAACCTCCTTGGTCCAGCATCATGTCAACACAGGTGTAGCCACGCCACTCAGATAACCTGCCTACTGGGTGACACCTCCAGTGTTGACAATGATAAAGGCCGAAGTGGATAACATGTTGAATATGGGGGTCATAGTTCCTTCCCATAGCCCATGGGCAGCCAGTGTAGTGTTGGTGCCCAAGAAAGACAAGAGTACTCGCTTCTGTGTGGACTATAGGCAACTCAATGAGGTCACCGTTACAGACGTGTACCCCATGCCTCAGGTGCATGAACTGCTAGACAGAATAGGCGGATCTTGGTTCATATCTGCCATCGATTTAAGCAAGGAATACTGGCAGATCCCACTCACAAAAGAGGCTCAAGAGAAGTCTGCATTCATCACCTCTATTGGCCTGTATGAATTTACCAGCATTGCCATTTGGGATGAAGAATGCCCCAGCTACCTTCCAAAGGATGGTGTACCAGTTATTAGAGTGATGTCAGGGGTATGCCCAGGCCTAACTGGACGACATCGCTATCTTCAGCAATACCTGGGAAGAGCATCTTCAACATGTGTTGCAGAGGGTAGCAAAAGCCCAGCTTACCATCAGACCTGACAAGTGCCAGATGGGGATGGCCGAGGTACTATACCTTAGACATCGGATAGGAAGTGGGTGCATTCATCCTGATTCTGCAAAAGTAGAAACGATTACCCAGTGGCCTTGCCTAGCCAACCAAAAACAGGTGCACGCCTTCCTAGGGATCACAAACTATTATCGAAAATTTATCCCCAATTACAATACAGTAGCAAAGCCGCTCACCGATCTTATCACCAAACGATATACCCACAATATCATCTGGACCCCAGAGTGCGAGTCCACATTCCTCCTGACTGCTCCTGACTTCTGTTCATTGTCCAAACAGATGTATTGGACACTAGGATCCGTGCTCAGTCAAGTGGGGGACGATGGTCAGGAACACCCGGTAGTTCATGTTTCCCAGAAGCTATTGGACCGGGAGAGGGAATACACCACAATAGAAAAAGAATGCTTGGTCATAGTTTGGGCCCTAAAGAAATTGCAGCCCTACCTCTATGGCATGGAATTCACGGTCATAACCAACCATAATCCTTTAAGTTGGCTAAATCGGACTGCTGGGGACAATGGACGTTTATTCAAATGGAGTCTGGCCTTATAGTCCTATAATTTTTCTGTCTTCCATAAAAAGGGCAAAGATCATGGAAATGCCTATGGACTGTCTCTACAAGTAGAGAAGGATGACCGGAAGCCTATCACGTCTAGAAGCCCCATCAATAGCTACCCACTACAGGATCCAGCAGTCTCCGGAGCTAATTAAGGAGGGGAGGAATGTGACTACACAGAATTTCAGTATGCCAGACATAAATTGTGTAGGCCCAGAATCATAAACTGTTGTCTGAAGTATTGACTCTTCTTGTAGGACGAATATTTACCTCTAATATTATCGCCTACAGTTTATTTTCTGTTATCTTTGCAACACAGTAATGCATGGCCACTGAACAATGATGTTTGCTGATATGTGGCTTACATACATTGTCCATGCTAGACAGTTTGTTGGCATTCTCAAACAGAAGAGGAAAAACTATGCAAATAGATTAGATAATCAAACAATGCAGGTTGGCCTCATTCACATCTTTCTCTGACCTCTGGATGCTGGTTGAAGACAAGTTGTGAACTATACAAAGAGACTTTTTTCTTCTGATCCGTGTGACTCTACAGAAGATCAGCTTGGGGGACTACGGTCCAGCCGGGAAGAACACAGGACTGCTTCATTGACCATCACTGAAACCCCAGAGACGTCTTAAAGAATCCAAGTTGGGACAATCGGGTCACCTGGTTACATACTTAAATGCTCTTGGTTAGCTTCCTAAGCTTGTCGTTACCTCCTCGCTGTGGGGGCCAGCCAAAAGCAGGGAGCCACTGGTGGGGGTATTCGGCACTGGAAGCAGCTCTAATCCCGGCGAGTCAGCGGAAGGGTGAGACTCTGTAATTTACACCATCTTGGGTATGTTCTGGGACTGTTCTATATGCTATTGGTGGTTCAATAAATTATTGCCACGCTGTTTTACCCTCACCCTGTGTTGTCTTAGTAGTGTTCTGCCCCCGGGGAGAGAGAGCAGGTGTTCAGTGATATGAGCCCTGGTCCATGCAGTCTTTCTAAATACAGCCTGGCTAGCGTACGAGAGCACCTGCTGACCCCCGTGTGTCCACAAGAGCATTTCATGAAATGGGATCTGTTCAATAATGAAAGATCTGAAGGTAGAGCTTCACTTTAAAGTATGTCATCTGGAACGTGTTCTATAACAGAAAGTTGGCAGCACTTGGCTTATTAAGTTTATTGTAAATATAAGTATTAAAAACATTTTCACAATATTATATTCTAGAAAAATAAATTTACAACTAGAAAACACGTACTGTTCATATTATATAACATGGTTATACGCTACATTTCTGTCTGCCATATTAGACTACTGATAGAGTAAATATGTACATTTCCTGTCCTCAATTAAATTGTGTTTGTTGTACGGGAATTTGATCTCCACCTTAAAGTTTTATCATCTTTTCTAGTTCTGCTCTGCTGAGAGTCTGCCCGTGGTGTCATGCTTCCAGGTTCTTCTCTTGGTGAATTGCAATACAGCATACACAGTAAGGATAAATGTTGTGTTAGTTTAACCATTCCAACTATGGAAGCTCCTCCTATCAACATTAATGTTGGCCAAAACAAACAGTGAAAGACCACAGTCCGGTCATACTTTTTAATCAGTATGACATCTTCTGGTTTACTGTCAGGTCGATGGAAACACGCAAAAGGAGTGTCATTCTTGCGTTCAAAATATAGTTTCACATCAAGCACTCCATCCAGCAAATCGTTTTTGTCTCGTTGGCATGTAGGGACATAAAAGCACTAAAAACAAAAAAACAAACCATTAATGGAAAGGAGTTATCTGAGATTAAAAATTATAAACAGCTCTGGCAAAAATTAAGAGACCACTGCAAAATTTTCAGTTTGTCGGATTTTTCTCTTTATAGGTATATTTTTGAGTAAAATGTAAATTGTTCTTTTATTCTATAAACTACTGCTAACATGTCTCCGAATTTCCAAGCAATACATTTTGTATTTTTTTTCTAAAAATGAGTAATGATCAAAATTAAAGAACCAGTGCTTTCAGACCTCAAATAATGCAAAGAAAACAAGTTCATTATCATTTAAAAACAACAATACTAATGTTTTAACTCAGGAAGAGTTCAGAAATCAATATTTTGTGGAATAACCATGGTTTTTAATCACAGCTTACCTGGGTTTTTGCATGCTTGGCTCAAAAATTTAAGCAGTTCTTCTCTGTTTGATGACTTGTGACTAT
>VIAB01011117.1:53421-63931 GCA_009801035.1 Oophaga pumilio
TCCCTGTCTGGCAGCAGGCAGGGACACGGGCGCTACAACTAGTACCTATGTAAACGCAGTTATGAGTGCAACAAATTAGGTTTTGTTATATGGAAGATAATTTAAAACATGTGAACAAATTATTTTGCTACTTCTAAGTACACAACACAGATTATAACTTAAACTATACCCAAGAAACCTGACATTTCACTCATCTGCACAGTTTCTTTCTAATGTATAGTAAAAATAAGGCTGGTTTTAGAGTGGTCCATCTATACTCGTAGATACCATGGTAAATCCCAGATACACAAGCACCTCTCACCTCATGTATCGTCTGCGGCTCCCTTGTAGAGTAGTCTGGATGGGCACACTGAATGACTGCCTCTGTGCCACTGGTGCCAACCACATCCGTTCTCTGAACAATGCCATCAAAACAGAGTAAGCAACACGTACAAGTAGATAAATCCATGTCCTGACCTTCAGTTCTGCGTAATTCCCATTGCAGCTCGAACATGTGAACCACCAGAGACTTCTGCAAGTACTAACCAGTTTCCATCCTAGCACATCTCAGATTAATATTCTTGAGCACGAAAGTACAAAGTAGATTAACAACCTCCTTGGTGCCAAAAGAAGAGTTTGTCGCTTGTGAAGTTATCATCAGGCATCTAATTAATGCTTGTGTCATTCGAAAGCATATTTTATCACTTGGGTCCTTCTACATCAGCCATTGCCATGTTTCTATAGAAACACATTCCCCTGGGAAGTTTTCGTGTCTCAAGAGCTCAGTGCAGACTGTAAGAGAAGGACCCGACTTCTTGTACAGCTGCCTCATGTACCATGTCATAGAAATCACAGTATGTCTCTATGCCAGAGCTTCCATTCTAGGCAACATATACAATTAGGGAGAAGCTCATGTGTAAGTTTAGAATAAACTGGAGAAAAATGATCACAAACCTAGGAAAATAGATGCATGGTAAAGAAGTAACACCGAGATGGCAATTTATTCATATATTTGTAGAACAATACAAAGCAAAGTTCTGAGGAAATGTGCTTCAGGATTATTTCATGAAAAATACAAGTAATTACTAGAAGAGTCACGATAAGGGAGCCGACAGCGCCTTTCTATTATCTCATAGCTTAAGGCGAGAGTATTAATAAAAAGCAAGAAACACCAACTCATTTCCACGGAGGGGAGAAATCCAAGTGTTTTGTACTCTTATATAAATGTTGTGCTTACTAGGTTCATCTTAGTAAATACCATTTTCTGTGAACCCGAGTATTGTGTTTGCCATGCTTACCCACCAATAGCACAAGATGACCAATAGAGCCAATGCTTTTCTCGTGAGTATTTTGGTAGTCACAGCCCTGGGGTATACAGCTTAGCGAGAAAATTCCAGTCCTCCTGTAGACATGTAGGCTTTTCCACTTGCAACAAAGTGTTGAAAAATTAGCACAAATTCAAAAAATACAATGTGTGTACTGGTCTCCTTGAGATGATACAGAAGAATGATACTGGCTTTACTTTGACAAGTCTTCCTTTTGCTCTCTGGATAAGACGATAACACTGAGAAAAAATATTGGCTATATCACTCACCGTGCAATGAAGAAATCTGTCTTTTAAGGCAATGTGTCACAACACAGCTGTCGGGTGACCCAGGACCAGGGGCTCCTTTCCTATCTCTAAAAATAGGGGGCGCCCTAGCTCGCCCTACTCCCCAGAATACTTCTGAAGGTGAAGATGCTGGGGCCTCCACCCTTGCCTTATCTCCTGAATTAGCCCTCCGTCTGTTCTCTTCCCCCATCCAGTACACCAACCCGACAAACAAGGCAACTAAAACAAGGGTTAACTGAAAACTCCAGGCATACAAAATATTCACTAACATATAACAGAGGAATGCACCGGGGCGTGGAGGTAGGGGAATAAACCAAAATAGAGAAGGATAGGGAATTACCACACATACAGTACAAACCAAGCAACAGCCACAGATAACTCCTCCAACTCTCCTTTTCATATGAACTCCTCTCCCTTCTTTAGCCATGCAGCAAATGCTAGCTCTGACAAAGATTTGTAATAGAGCCCAGATTATAAAGGGGAAAGGAGTGGCTAACGGAGCTCAGCTGTGAGCACAGGGATTTCCAACATCGCCGATTAACCCCTGTTCTACCAGAACAGCTCAAAAATATGTGCAAGAAAAATAGTTGATTAACAAATCAAAAAAAATACATAAAATCTTAAAATTTTGCTCCATATATTTAAAAAAATCCATATAGAAAAAAACACTCTTATGCTTTTTCTGGCACTGTGAGCACCCTAAGCCATAGAGAATGCTTAGTGCCAAAAACGCGTAAGAGTGTTTTTTCTATCACTAACATGTGGATTTTAGTTTCTTGACATATATGGAGTAAAATTTCAAGATTTTATCTACGGTATTTTTTATGTGTTGATCAACTTTATTTTTCTTAGTAGATAAACTATCTTCTTATGTAACAGATCACTTTACTAACCTCCCAAATTTTATAATCAGCTTTGCCCGCTGTCAACCGAACCCCTATTTCTTTGACCTTATCTATGAATGGATGATAGAACACGGCTTCTCAAACTTTCTCTTACTTGGGCCTCATCAGACAGACCAAGAAAAGGCCCAAGCCCTACCGGACAGGCCCAGATGATGATAGGGTCTAACCATCTAAAGTTGAAAATATCTCTCAAATGTTCTTAGATTTGTCTCAGGAACCAAATAAAACAGATTCCCTTTAACTACAATATTACATATGAAGCAAATGTGTACTGTAACAAGAATATGTGGCGGACTAATCAAGATATACCATTCTTGGTTACTATGTGATGGTGTTAATTAAAGGGAACCTGACATGAAAAATGTAATTATTTAACTAATGCCATGGTGCTAAAGTAGATATAATTATCTCTGTAAACATGTTTGTGTAAAATAGAATGTTAAGATGAAGGAAGAAAATTAAGTTTTATCCCTGCCTGCTGCTACTCGGCTCTAGTCATCTGGGCGGGGCCTAGTAACTAAACAGTCACTGTAGCATGCAGTGCCTGCGCTGTGCCCATACCCAGTGTTCCTTGATTTATGCCTAACCCAGCACATTCACATGCTGAGCAGGACTTCACTACAACTGTGATGCTCAGTGTTGTGGCCCTGTCCAAATGACTGAAAACTCCATGCATTTCATGCATTTTTTAATACCATTGTTTTCTAAGTTACTACAGGAAAACCTATGGGAAAATGCCTTAAAAATGCCCCATCTAGAGATATCATGGAGTCAGGACCTCCAAAATTCATCAAAGGTGTGAAAGCAAACCACAATAAACACTTTCCAACATGACAGAATGAAGTATGTTGGGTCACCATGTATAGAGCAGACCATACCAGGCAGATGCTGGCTGTAATACATAGCTGGCATCTGCCTGTAACTACAGAGGTCATAGTGCACTCTGATTGCTATAGTTTTACCACTTAAATGCAGCTGTCAACCTCTGGCATTTACTGTAAATTACATCAGTGCTGAGATGTGCGGCCAATGTCTTCCACCGCACATGACTACAGTGAACAGATGGATTGTCAAGACAGCCTGTGGTTTGCTGAAGGCCCAAGTCGCCACCATCTTGGTCCTTTTCTAAAGTCCAGCCTGTGTGTGGACTTCATGAGAGAACAACTTTTTCATCATGTACAAAATATTACAAAATATTAGCGGCTCCCATCAGTCCCTCCACAACGCGATTGCAGGGTAATCTTGTGAAGCTTAGCCACAGACTGAGCTTCATAGGATACCGTGATTTTCACTCTATAAAAATGTAATAATCATATGTGGTATTATTGAATTCGTGAAAGACTTATCTATAAAAATAATAAATCAATTAGCTTTCTTGGTATACGTCATAAAGAGAAAAAAACTGAAACCTCAGAATTACAATGTTTCTGTCCTTGCAACAGCATAAAAAAATGCTGAGAAGCAATCAAATCGTCGAATCTACCCCAAAATTGTATCAAAAACATCAACTAACCACGCATAAAACAAGCCTTCACAAAACTCCATTGACGTGGCGAAACAAAGCAAAAATTGTTGTTTTCCTTTTTTTTTTTACAAATTTCAAAAATATTTTCACAACTTAAAAAATATATACTGTACTTATCATACTGCTATGTAAATTTTACAGCACAATGAATGCTGTAAAAACAAAGCCTAAAAATATAAATGCGGAATTGTGTTTTTGGGTGCAAATTTTCTGTACTTTTTCACTGTTTTCCAGTACATTCGTCCCCTGAAAAGTAAGCCCTCATAAGGCTACAGTTATGATTCTTGAAAGAAGAGAAGGAAGAAAATGAGAGTGCAAAAATAGAAAATCGCCTGGTCGGAAAGGGGTTAAAGGGAATTTGACAGGTGATACATGCTGACCAAACTGTAGGAAGCATGTATCAGGCACTTGCTGGACGATCACAGCCATGTATGTTGATTCAAAAACGCTGCTTTTCAGAGAAGAACATACTTGTAATAGCTACCTGGGACCGAGCCGCGCTGCGCACTAGCCCTACAGGTGGGTCCCTGGCGGCTTTTCCCTGCCCACTGACAGTGACACTGGTATAGGCAGAGACCTTTCAGTTACAGCAGCCGGGAGACGCCGCTGGGGACCAGCCTGTGCAGCTAGTCACTAGTGCGTCTTGGTCTGAAACGCTGTTTTAGAGTCAAACATACCTGGCTGTGATCGTACACCCAGTGCGGCATACATGCTACCACACTTTCACTGTCAGCTTCTCTGTAATATTTTCTTATTAACTTACAGCACATCATTCTTTAAAAGCACTGCAGAAACTGCACTTTTCCTAAAAAATATTGCTATATATCTTTGCTATTTTCACCATCCATAAGATGGATTTGCTGCTTATATTTGAAATTCGATTTCTTAGCTTATAAATCTAAAAACATCAATGCTGAACTAGACACATGATTATTGCACAGGCGTGCCTTACGCTAGCCACAATATAGCACCACTCTAAAATGGGCACTTTTACAGTGCTGCGGACTTCTGTGGAGGTCAGAAAACCAGTCAGTATCAGGTGTGACCACGATTTGCCTCACGCAGTGCAACAAATTTCCTTCACATAGAGTTGATCAGGTTGTTGACTGTGACGTGTAATGTTGGTCCTCTTCTTATCACTGACTGCGCGAAGTTGCTGGACATTAGCAGCGACCTGAACACACTGCTGTATACGCCGATACAGAGTATCTCAAACATGGTTAATGGGTGACATGTCCGGTGAGTATGCGGGACATGCAAGAGCTTCGCTCAGCCATTGAAGAGGAGTTAACCAACATTCCACAGGCCACAATCAACAAACTGATCAACTCTGTGCGAAGGAGTTGTGTTGCAATGCGTGAGGCAAATGGTGGTCACACCTGATACTGACTGGTTTTCTGACACCCCCCCCCAATACTGTGAAACTGCACATTTTAGAGTGGCCGTTTATTGTGGCCACCTAAGGCCCATCTGTGCAATAGCCAGGGCCGGCTCCAGTTTTCGTGGGCTCTGGGCAATAGAGTCTCAGTGGGCCTCTTTAACACATACCACAATTCATGATGCACAGATATGGCAGAGAAATATAGGTATAGTACAATCACAAAGATTTCACTTACTTCTTACATTACATGAGTAATATCTATTATAAATTCTACAATAGCTCAGAAACCAGACAGTATAGTCATCCATACAGTATTATGGCCACCACATAGTGCTCCATACAGAATAATGAGCCCCATATAATGCTCCATACAGAATACTGAGCCCAATATATTGCTCCATAAAGTATTATGGGCACCACATAGTGCTCCATACCAAATAATGAGCCCCAGATATTGCTCCATTCAGTATAATAAACCCCATATAATGCTCCATACAGTATAATGAGCCCCATATATTGCTTGGAACAATATATAATAGGCCCCATATATTGCTCCATACAGTATGATGAGCCCCATATAATGCTCCAAACAGTATGATGAGCCCCATATAATGCTACAAACAGTATAATGAGCCCCATATATGTTCCCATATATGATGGGCCCCATATAATTCTCCATATATAATAGGTCCCATATAATCTTCCAGTATATGATGGGCCCCAAATATTGCTCCAAACAGAATGGGTCCCATGTAATTCTCCATATATAATGGGTCCCATATGATGCTCCACATATAATGGGCCACACAGAGTAAGAAGACTCGGAAGATGCCGCAGTGCAGGAACGGGGAGAAGTAAGTATCGCTAGTATCGGGGCCCTAAGCATGCGGGGGGGCCCACTCGCGGGAGCTGGCACCAGGCTCCCATATTGCGCCGGTGTCCCTGATGGAGAGTGGGCACCCTCCGCATGCTCAGGGCCCTGGCACTTGCCCAGGTATGCTGGGTGCTGACGCTGGCCCTGGCAATAGCCATCAGCATCTGGACATGCCATACCGGTGAGGTGGATGGATTATCTCGGCAAAAGTGCTCACTAACACAGACTTAAACAAATTAGTGAACAATGTTTGAGTGATAAATGCCTTTGTGTACATTAAGTCTTAGATCTTTGAGTTCAGCTCATGAAAAATGGGAGCAAAAACAAAAGTGCTGTGATTATATTTGTGTTCAGTGTATATAATCACTTGGTGAAAAGTACATAGCAAATAAAGGACCATTACGAGAACATTATGGCTACAATGGAGCTATGCTATTCTTTCTATGGTTAGACTGGAGTTTTACTTAGAGAGCACGTAACATCACAAAAATTTAAAAACATGAAAAGGTTGTCACATACACTTATACGTGTCTCGTGCTGTCATGGATCTCTTGAAATGCAATGGAAAGTATTAAAATAGAAACAAAATATTTTATCATTTAAAAAAAGCTATTTTTATCAAAATGAAAAAGAAAAGTTTAATTTGATTTTTTAAATTACAATAAATCAATAAAAAAATAATATAAAACATCAACAATGTCATTGGTTGACATAGCTACACAACTTAAGAGCACGTACTGTATATAATCCTCATTTTAGTTAAAAAATGTTTTTCATTTTAAGTTAATGGTCTTGAGCCAGAAATGGTTATCTACAACAATGTATTTGTTTGCATCTCTGTTATTCACATAACGGTTGTCCAAAACAAATAAAATGATGAAAAGTTAACTTACAGTATTCACATGTTGTGACTTTGCTACGTTTTTCCTACATTCTTTTCCTGTGTGTTTTTTGTTCTTGAAAACTTCAGCATTTCACTGTCCCAGCAACGTGAATGAGATTTCTGAAATCTCATGGACATGTTGCTACTTTTTTTTGCTTGCAGATTAAAAGCAGTAAAGCCTCTTACAGTGTTTTTTATCCATTTTAATAAATGGGAAAAAAAACGCTTAAAAGCACATAAAAATTTAAATATACAAAACTTATAACATATAATAACAGAATTCACCAACCCTTGCTTTAAGAAACAGACACATTATCACTGTAATAAGGTGATTTTGATGCCAACGATTTCTGAATGTTTTTTTTTTATTAAATGTATGATGTTGATTAAGAATATGACTTTAGTTTTGCCAGATTGGCCCTATATTCTGAGATATTTAATAGTTAATTAATTAATTAATTACAGTGGAATGTGGTAAGGCTTTGGTAAGCCTACAAATTGACATACAAATAATTATATGGGATATTTCATTACCTAAGACTCTGTTAGGAGACCAAAAGCCTTAAACCATTGCATTTTTTATTTTTTTTATCACACACAAGTGGCATTGGGGGATGCATTAGTTTCATGGATGAATTATCTCAAAACTTAGACTCAATTCAGCAAAAGTAATGGGATTTTTGAATTCAGCTCCCTCAAAATACCCAAAATACAATCAAAAAATCCTTGCACCTGATCTTTTTTTTTGTAGATCTGTGTTATCATTGTGGGTATATATTAGTAAATTATTAAATACCACCAATGTACACAAAAATAAAATTTTACATTTGGACATAGCGTGGATCTCAGCATGAAAAATGCTTAAGAATGCCATTGTAATGTGTCCTATTGAAAACAAAATGCCATGTCTGTAATTTTTGCGACCAGCAGCAGCAATCGGTAATGATGGTCGGATAATATTACTTTTGTAATCTTTGTAGTTTACAGATTGCTGACTACACAGTGCTTACATGAAGGTGGTTTCATGTAATATTTCCTATATACTTCTCAGCCCTTTACAATCAGCCTCAAAACCGGATCAAAACAGTAAATTTAAAAGCAGACTAAAAAGTGCTACTTTATGTATTATTAGCTTTTACACCCTTTTTACTATTTATCTTTTTTTCATATCATCTGGGTACAAATAATTCATAATGATGCACGATTATTATCAATCCGGTGATAAATAATCTCCTCTGTACGAGATCTCACAAACTTATTAACGAAAGCGCTACTGAGTCACTGGAAACCATTGCTAGGTGATGGATATGTCATCGGAGCAGATTATTTTCACTAAGGTGTGAAATCAAAAACTAATCCTCTTTGCTGCTTAGCTCGGCTGCCTGAAGTTTTAATCACAGTCAGAAAACCATTCACACCGCTCCACACGCATCCAGTCTGGTCAAATGGAATACTTTACCCGAAAGCAGGAATACAGAGCCGTCGGCTTGCTTCTGCGGAGGTATCTTTTTGCTTGTCATCTTTCATACACTTTTGATTAATCTTTGCCTAAAATCTCCTGAAAGAATTTAGACCTGAAGCTTTTGTATCTCTGAATTAGTTGCCTCGCCAGGGATTTTTTTTCACATCAGCTTGACCGACCTGTGAATAATTGATGACTATTCTGTTGTCTCTGGCTGAACAGGATAAAATTGTACATAATCTATTTGTGTTGAAGAGTAAGGAAGCTTTAGCTACACAGTAGCTCATCCATATTTTAAAAGGTGGCATCTGGTTTTGCTTTTCAAGCAAGCCACTAAAACCGTGAAATGTAACAGCAGAACCAGCAATGTGCCCGGGTGAAATAATTACTGTCGTTATCAAAGAGGTCACGTCAGCAATTAATCAACTATCTCATTAAGTCATTTCTTTCCATACACGTTATTAACCACACAGAATATAGTAACAAAATGATCTTTTTCAGTCTATAAATCATAGGTAATAATAGTACAATTAAATCTTGATTATCAGTGAACCCACCAGGCCCAGTACATTCAGAAAATGATAAAATCTTTACCCCCTATAAAAAGTCCTGGGTCACTCACTCTGTAAGATATGCAATTAAATCTCTTTTAAAAAGTAAAGGGAACCTTGCCTTTGTAAGAATATTTTATGGTTTCACTGAATATAGATTGAATAAAAAAAATACAAAATAACTAAATAAATTGTTTTATTCAAAATATATCCTGTCTTCTACCATTTAGTGTCACCAGTTTCAGTGTAGACATAAATACTTTGACAATAGCTGGGAATATCTGTAGTCTTACACTACAGTCAATTTGTTTTTCATTCAAAGATGAATTCGAGCAATAAAAAAAATTATAAATAAAGTGTAAAATTAAACATGATATACAGTAATGAGTAAAACTATGAACGACATCTTTGAAGTCTATGGATTGACATATCAGGACATAAAAAAACAACTGGTCTGTGAAATGTCTAAAAATGAGATAAATACCACCTAAGGTGAACAATACCTTACAAGTTACACCGTCATATTTATTAAAGAGAACCTGTGAGGGCTAATCTACAGTATTCTATAATGATGTAGATAAGCCCCTGACCCGGCCTGCAAGAGAAGAAAAATAACTTCTTATACTCACCCAGGGGCGGTCCGGTCGGAGGGTGTCGCAGGTCCTGGTCCGGCACCTCCCATCTTCTTGTGATGCCGGCCTCCTGCTTGCTTCACTGGCTCACCGGCATCACGCTCCTGCGCAGGCGTACTTATCTGCCCTGTTGAGGACAGATAAAAGTACTGCAGTGCGCAGGCGCCAGGAAAGGTCAGAGAGGCCTTGCGCCTGCGCACTGCAGGGATTTGCTCTGCCCTCAGCAGAATGCTGTAGATAAGCCCTGAAAGGCAGTGGCCGCAGCTTATATCGGTCAAACCTGGTGACATGTTCCATTTAAACAAAATCAAGGCCAAAATGCAGTATTTGTGAAAAATGAAAGCTCCGCTGCAGCATTGTTTTTTATTTTAGACCTGAAGCGGTGCCAGTAACGTAAGGTTCTTGCACCCAATATTATACTCCCCATCCGCCATCTTCAGAACTTCCTGCAGCTGCACTAATCTTGCAACGCCATCTTGTGACCACAACTTATGACTAACCTAAGTCAGAGGTAAATGATAACAAGCTTTCAATACAAGTCTTTGAGAGCCAGAATAAAGATTTCATAGACTTGCATTGAAAAGTAACCTTCCGCTCGCTCCAGCAAACACTGGAACGATTCGACTGGTCACAAACTGCTGGAGAACGACCAAAACAGTGCAGATAATAGTAGAAGATGGTGGATGGTAAGTATAAGGCCGGGGTC
>VIAB01011118.1:32711-46312 GCA_009801035.1 Oophaga pumilio
GGGAGCTTCTGCTCAGAATTCATTTCTAGAACATTCACAACACTGCTCTTTCCAGCATATGCAAGTTGGAGTTCCACCTTGTTGGTACGTTGCATATGAAGCTGACAGCAGAAAAGCAGAAGTGCCACAGCGCAGACAGGAGAGCAGTAGGGTAAGAATTCCAAAAGCGTGCACACCTTGCCCACACTTTATGACAGGATGAGGAAATGGTGGAGGAAACGGAGTAGGAGGAAGAGGCAACATGTAGATTGTGGCTCCTCCTGTAACTTTTTATACTATCTTACTTTGTTTTGATTTTTTTGTCTGTATATGTCCCTGCATAATTGTAAAGTGCTGCAGAATATGTTTAGAAATAAAATAAAAAAAGAGAAAAGGCTAGGGGAAGTAACAGCCAACTTAATTGCTAGGGTGCCGGACTTGGCACTTTTGGACTCTGCTCCCTCATTTGCTGTGCAGCTGGGTCAGCATTACCACAACCTCTGAACTGCCCACGTCACTCGGATGGCCTTGACTCCATGAGGGGTCTAGGACCTCATCATCCCCCCATTCATCATCACACCTTTCCAGTCTGTGAACGCATCAGTTGTGATACAGGGCCTCATCTTGCAAACTTTTTAAAACCTAATCCACTTAACAATCATTTTAAATTCAATTGAAAATGTCTTCAGAGGTCAAGTCAAGTTGTTCCTTTCTAGCCATCTTGTTTTGCTTCATCTTGTTTCACATTGGTATCATCAGATGGAAATGAGTATTCAGTCTCTTCAAAGACTTCTCTTTCCTAATCCACGATATGCCAGCTGCTTTCCATGCATTCATTGACAGGATCATAATTTGATGGTGAACTGTAGACAGAGATTCACAAACTTAAATCCCAATTGACGGATTTAATGACCATTCACAGTTTCACTGTACCATCCGTGTGTGCGTGGTAGGCATGATAAATGGCCTCATTTTCCGAACTTTTTTAAATCCAATGCACTTCACAATCTTTTTACATTTTTAAATTTTTTCAGAGGCCAAGTCAAGTTCTTGCTTGTTTTTATCTATCTTGTTCTGTTTTGTGTTTCAGGTCTCTATCATCAGATGGAAATGAGTGTTCAGTCTCTTCATGACATCGATTCCACAATCCACAACATGTTAGCTGCTTTCGATGCATTCATTGACAAGTTCATAACTTGACAGTGACCTGTAGACAGAAATTCAAAAAATTTAATCCAAATTGACTGATTTAATGACCATTTGCAGTTTCACTGTGCTATCTGTGTATACACCGTACTAGTAGGAAACTTAAGTGGATTCTGCTGGAGCTGGAATTACCATGGCTGCTGGTACTAGATTTGCCCTTGAATAGATGCTTATTCTAATTGCAAAGCCTCTAAATTGTTATGGATGGCTATTATCTTGCTACATCAAATGCTGACCCGTTTATCAGGCTCCCCATCCAGATTCAAACCCTGATTCACTAGACTCTGAGGAAAACAGCATCAGCATGTAAGGGAACCCATACGGCGCGGGGGGTGGGTGTGGTTGGAATGATGAGCAGCTTGCTGTGCATCCATGTCCAGAAATGGCAGGTGTAGTGAACACACTCCTTGTTGACTTATATGCTTTCTTTGGTTGGTGCCTATTCACACTAGCTTAGATGTGCTGGTCCTTCTTTTTGTCTATTTGTACCAAAGCTTTTTGGACATGTGCACTCACTCCCAATAGCCACAGGTGATTTTAATCAGATTAGCTGGTCCATTCCTACCCCATAAATTGTAGGCTTTTTGCCCAAGAGAGGTGACATTCCAGGACCGGGACCCAATTTAAGAAGGACACCTTGACGTGGGCACACATATATTGGCCAATCTATGCGCTAAGAACCTTCCTTTTTTCATAGCAATTTTTGCAGATACATATTTTATATATACACTATAAAGTGCTTTTTTCAATTTTTTTTTTGGTAGCAATGCAGTTCCTCTGCTCTAGAGTAATCATTCTTGGTAAGTTATGGTGCAAACCTTAATCTTTCAGACTTAGACCTGCCCCTGCTGCAGTGAGTCCTTTTTCTTTTAACATTGTTATTTTAAGTCATTTCCCTATCCACATTTGTTTGCAGAGCAACTGTATTGCTCATACCCCCATTTTGCTTCCTTTTGCAGCCCCCTAGCCTTAACTATGACCATTTTACAGCCATTTTAAAGCACCAAAGTTCGGGTTCCCATTGACTTCTATTGGATTCTGGGTAAAATTCGGACCCAAAACAAACTTTTTACTGTTTATTCGTCAATCCTGTCGAACCCGAACATTTACAGGTGCGCTAAATACTATTCCTCATATTTTGACTTTGACAAAGATGCATGTGCATCTTTAAACTGCAGATTTTCCACATCGAATATAAGTCTACAAGCAAAATCTGCACAAAAAACTCAGCGTACTCACAAGAGAAACTGACATGTTGCTGATTTGAAACATGCACCATAGGTCAGTAAAAATAAAGCATAGTGTGCATGAAATATCTATAAATTCCATCCACTTTACTGAAACTGTAATATGCTGCGATTTTGATGCAGTGAAAATACGCAGCGTCAAAAACTCACCAAAAGCTTATCACGGGCACACAGCCTTAAAGCAAATGTGTCATGTAAAATAATGCTATTGTCCTGCAAATATGGAGTTAATCTGCTGGTTCATAGCGTTCTGACACAGGGTGATGCCCTCACAAAGAAACCCGCTGCTCAGAGGAAATTAACTTTATTTCCCCATCAGCATTTGGCTTCTAATCATAGGGGTGGCAATGGCACGGTTTCATTCACTGTTCTGTGTATAGAGAGAAGCAGCTGTAACCTTGCCCCAGCACTGACTGACAGACAGACCTAATGCTGATCCTGCTGTTACTCAATAACAAGGGTGCGGATACAGCTGGAAACCCCCACAAATGACCCAATTTTGGAAACTAGATCCATCAAGGAATGTATCTATATGTGTGGTGAACACCTTGAACACCCAGGTGCTTCCCAGAAGTTTATAACGTAGAGCTGTGAAAATAAAAAAAATCTAATTTTCCCCACAAAAATGTTCTTTCAGCCCCAAATTTTGCATGCTTGCAAGGGTAGCAGGAGAAAATGCGCCATAAAAATTGTTGTGCAATTTCCTGTGAGTACGCTGATACCCAGTATGTGGGGGGAAACTACTGCTTGGGAGCACTGCAGGGCTCAGAATGTAAGGAGCACCATTTGACTTTTTGAACGCAAAATTTGCTGGAATCATTAGCAGACGCCATTTTGTGTTTCGAGAGCACCTGATGTGCCTACACAGTGGAAATCCCCACACAAGTGACCACATCTTGGAAGCTAGACCCCTGAAAGAATTTATCTAGACTTGTGGCGAGCACTTTGAATTCCCAAGTGCTTCACAGAAGTTTGTATTGTTGAAAATTTTTTCACAAGGGTAACAGGAGCAAAATAGACCATACAATTAGTTGTGCAATTTCTCCAGAGTATGTCAGGGAATGGAGGGGATAACTACTTTTGAGGCACAGTGCAAAGCTCAGAAGGGAAGAAGTGCTATGTTGGAGTTCAGATTTTGCTGGAATGGCTTGAGGGTGCCGTGTCACATTGACAGAGCCACTGAAGTACCAGAACAGTAGAAACCCCATCATGTGACATCGCCTCTAAATGAATTCACCCAGGGATACAGTGAGCATGTTGACACCACATGTGCCTCACAGAAATTTATACTATTGGGAAGTGAAGAAAGAATAATCACATTTTTACAGCTAAAATGTTGTTTTAGCCAAAATGTTAAATTTTTATAAGGGCTAATAGGAAGGAATTGACCTCTCAGTTTGCTGTGCAATTTCTCCAAAGAGCTCCAAGCACAGTGAAAAGCTCAGAAAGAAAGGAGCACCATATTATAGGTAGATTAGCTTCAGTGCCATGGGTTGTAAACTTCTTGATTATGTTGCACACTGTGGACAAAGGAGCATTAAGCTCTCTGGAGATAGATTGTAACCTTGAGATTCTTGATATTGTTCAACAATTTTGGTTTTAAAGTCCTCAGACATTTCTCTTCTCCTCTTACTGTTCTCCATGCTTAGTGTGGCAAACACAGATACACAATGCAAATATTGAGTCAACTTCTTCCCTTTGTATATGGTTTCAGTTGTGATTCTTATATTGCCAACACCTGTTACTTACCACAACTAAGTTCATACGAGCATCACTTGCTTGAAACAAAGTTGTTTACCCACAATTTTGTAAAGGTGTCAATAATTTTGTCTGGCCCGTTTTTGAGGTTTTGTGTGAAATTATGTATAATTTGCTTTTTTTCCTCATTTTTTTGTGTTGTTTCAATACAAACAAAGGAAATAAACATGTGGATAACAAAACATGTGAAATTGCAATAATTTCCTGGAAGAAATACTTAATTTTCTGGAACAATTTCGAGACCATGACGATATATGTATATATATTTTTTATTTATTTAACTATTTTAACTATACGTGACATTGCTTTGATTAACTGGTGCTTTGTTTCCTCCATGTCTATTTTACATAGGCCAGATTAGTTTCAGAAGATCTGCTTTGGAAAGTTAATTAATTTTATTCTTAGTTTGAAGTAAACATATTGAAAAATGATGTCCATAAATATAGCAGGATAAAAAAGTTAAAAGTGCATATACTGTATATATAATTTCATGCACGCTTCTTTCATGGAATTGACAGCTGCTTTTGAGGCCCCTACCATATGTCAGGTTGACCTTGAACACAATTGTGAAACAGTTTTAAAACATATTAATAATTCTGAATTGTAAAATTGTAAGTAAAAAATGGTTAAATTAAAAATATGTCACTTCTCATTATCAGTTTCAAACTTGCAACAAAGTGACAGGTTGACAATGCAAGGTAATGAATCTCTAAGATGACAATTTTGTACGCAGAAATCATTGCTGGTTATAATTTCATATTTTAAGAAACTAAAATCTATTAGAATACATTTAGCCCCTCTGGGGAAAGTGATATTTTCTAATCTGCAGGGTAAGTGTCAATACTGAAATAATTATTGATTATTTAGGTTTTTGCTGACCACCCCACAATTTACAGTCCCATTACGTTGCACATCATTAATTTTACAGATGTTAATGAGTACTGACCTTGACACTGCATTCTAGACTGAAATACACTTGCATTAGGTAATAGCTTGCATTATTTTTTGAATGGAAGTGTCAACCTATATATCATTATTAGTGATGAGCGAGCATGCTCATCACTACTCGTTCCTCTCTCGAGCATCAGTATGCTCAGGATGCTCGTTGCTCAGCGAGTATTTTTTAAATATTTGAGCGGTAGCTTAAGTCCCCGCCCCTGCATGTTTGGCGCTTTTTAGACAGCCAATGAACAAGTGGGGATTGCCTGCCAGTCACTGTAATGCCGTAGCCATCTTGGTTGTGGCATTACTGTGATTGTAGTGGGCAATTTTAACAGATGTAAACAGCATTTTTATTCCGACAAACAGCGGTACATTTACAGTAGTACACGTTTAAAGCAAAATCCTTTGCACTGCGCGCCGATGGGGCTGCACATGATTTAACAAAAAAAAGAAAACAAACCCAAACTTTTTTGAACTATTAGTGATGAGCGAGCACTAAAATGCTCGGATACTTATTACTTGAGTAAATCGTAATGCTCGGGTGCTCGACCAGAGTAACGAGTATAATGGAAGTCAGCGGAAACTAGAGAATCTTTCTTGCACCCCCCAGGACGTCTGTAGAAGGTCTAAAAATTGCTGAAAACGATGGAAGCATCTCTGAATCCCAGGAACAAGGTTGTCAGAGTAATATGACCCTTTTATGCACTGACAATAAAACATACAAAACTGAAGTTAGAATGGATTTCACAGGAAAGAATGGTAAGAAACATTCTTTCCAGGATAATGACTTGTATATAAGGCAAAATAAATAAGAGAAAAAAGTGCTCCTCCAGCACCTTGTGCTATGTTCACAAGTAGTATTTCTGCTGCGTTTTGCACATTTGCATTGCTATCAATAGTGAAAAAAACATTCTAAAGGAAAAGTAGTTTTATCATTTTAATACCGTATCTGTCCATGTGTTGTGTGAGACATGATCAGACACATCCTGTTTAATTTATGAAGGAGGGACTTTGAAAGTCACAAATTTTTTTTCAGGGCCATTAGGCGGCCATCACTCTTTGTAGAGGGCCATTAGGCAGCACTTGCTATTATCAGAGGGCCAGCAGGCAGCCCTTACTAAACATTTTTGGATGGCCAGTAGACAGCTATGCTTTGCATAGCCAAATATATTGCTAATGCAATATATTTTATCCATCTGAGGTTGGCAAATTTTCTTGTTCGTATTAATACTGTAAAGATTGAGATTTAGAGGGACAGCAGGCAGCCCTCACAATTTTTACAGGAACAGCAGGCGGCCCCCACTATTTTTAGAAGGCCAGCAGGTGTCTTGTAAACAAATGAGACCAAGATAGATATTTTTGGTAAACTACAGCATTCTACTGTTTACTGTAAATGAAATGAGGCCTAAAAATAAAAGAACACATTTGTTGCAGTCAAATATGGTGGAGGTTCAAAGTAATTTAGGTGTTCTTTTACTGCCTCTAGCAGTAGGTGCCTTGACTGTGTGCAAGGCATCATAAAATGTGTAGATTTCCAAAGGGTTGCAATGTAGTGCCCAGTGTCTAAAAGCTGGGTTTGCATCCTAGGTTATGGGTCCAGCAGGACACTGACCTCAAACATACTAAAGAAGCACCCAGAAATAAATGGAAACAAAGCACTCGAAAGTTCAGAAGAGGTTATTCCAGCTCCAGTAAAGTGTCCCACCACTATCTGTTACATACAGATGCTACAGAGAAACTGTAAATGGACACATTAAATCAGTTAATTTTTCCCTGCTTTGATGAATTTCTGAGTACAGAACACCATAAAAAAGATGAATCGTTCAATGAGTCCATGGAGAAAAGAAACAGTAAGGCTTAGAATTTAGATGGCAATAATCCCTGACTAGATGCCAGTCATACACTGTACCTACTGCCACACCTCACCCTACACAAATTGCAGATAAGAGCGGTATTATTATAATAGAATACAATCTATTTGAAAAGCTATTAGTTTAATGTAACAGCATTAAGGACTGTTATTTCATCAACTCTGCTGGGGAATATAGTGGAGTGTTTCACATCTACTCAGCCTAATATGGAGGATGCCAGGATCTTCTTACTGTGCAAACTCTCCTTAACCAGCTGTGAAATCTTGTATGCAGTGTGAGAACTCCCTATATGATGACCACCTGGCAGTTCACAACAAAGCCTGTTGATATGGTGATGGAGGAGAACGACACAAAAAAGATGAAATCCTGAAGCGTATACCCATGTTTGGGTAGGGTACATGTGAATAGACACATACCTTGTATCAGAACATCATATTCAAGAATAGTTGGGGGTTTTATTACAACTAACATACCAATCCTACTTTGTCCCCTTAATTACCCATTTACCTACCAACTCAAGGTACACAGTTGATATATATTTTTGTCTATATCCCACTTGTATATATTTATCCAGCATGATGCCAATTACGCACTCAATTATGCATTACCTAATGCAATGCATTATAACTGTCAGTGCTGCACTACAGAAGTCTCTTAGAAAATGCTCACTATCAATCGTGGCATTTAGGGGGTTAAATGACCCAGGGTGGTGCAGGCACTGATCCTGGCAGTGACAGCTGGAGCTCGGCTATAACTTGTAACTTACGCTGAGCTCCTTGCTGCTGTGCCCGCATGATCGCCATAATGTAAATTTACATCATTTTACGCAAAGCCTTCCCAACCATGATGTAAATTTACGTCAAATGTCTTGATGGGTTTAACTAAAACTATGTATGTTTGATATCTCCATAATTGTACTGAGCTGTAGAATCATATTGATAGCTCATTTTTACTGTTACAGGAACACTGAAAATAAAAAAAAAACTATTGCAGAATTGTGCTTGCAATTTTTTTCTAATTTTCCAGTACATCACATGATAAAATGGATGGTGTTATTCAAAAGTACAACTCGTCCCAAAGAAAAACACTTATAGCTCTTTGAATAAGGAAAGGAAAAAACAAAAGTGCAAAGATGAATGATCACCTTGGTTAAAGAGACGGTAGTGATAAAGGTGCATAGCAAATCTCTTTTTATTCTCACAATTAGTGGAGATGGGACCCTTAAAATCATGAGATATGCTATCATGTTAAATGATTGGGGAATAACTAAATTAAATGCTGGAGGGAATTGACATTAAATGCTATGATCAATCTACCCTTTTAGCTGTGATCAGTAAATGCTTATGATCACTATATCATTTTAGCGGTGAGCTTAATATCCTGGTGATCAATTGGGCAAAGCAGCCCAATATACCGGAGCTTCTTAAAAGTAGAAACACAGCAAGATCACAATATGGCAGAAAATTTTGATCTTGGCCATTCAACCACGCTGATTGAGCAGTGTTCACTAAAGAAGCCTCTTTTAAATTCCACAATTTCAATTGTGGGAGATCTCTTAATCAAAAATAGTAATCTAAAGTATAGATTGAAGTGTATGGAATAAACAATACAGTAAAAACGTTATAAAAGAAAAAAACTAAAAAAGGCAACATTGGAATGTCCATAGACAGAGCAACTTATCTGTCATGTATAGTGTACAGTTCCTATAGCGTCTTGTGCTTGGGTGCGAGGAAAACACATGAGACATAGGTTGATATGAAATGACTTGTATTACTTCATACAAGCATGCAGAAAAGGTCACACAGTTTGCAGGAACAGAGGCAGGAGAACACAGCAGGCCAGAGTAACTTCAAGCTCTACAATAACTCTCCAAGCAGGTTCAGGATCTCTTCTCTGTACCGTAATTCCTCTGCAAACATGGATTCACCAGACAGCAGGTTTCCAAAGTCCAAAAGTGTTCCAAAGTTCCTCAGTAGGAAATAGCTGGAGTCCAAAATCCTAGGTTTCCAGGAGTCAGGTCACAGGCTGACTGAGGCTTGATTCAGGAGCACTGATTGTTCAACTGAGGCTGCTTAAGAAGCAAGAGGGAGAGAATCAGGGCGGGAACATGAAAACTGGAAACTCCATATTAACTGAGGGCAAGAGCTGCAGAAAGACAGAAAGCAAAATGGCCGACGGAAAACTGAGTTTCAAGGAACATGTCAAAAGAGACAAAGAACCTTACATTATCACGGCCATGGTCCTGTCACTGTCTCCACCGCTTCTCCCCGCCGCTATGTTTTAACCCGTTTTGAATAAAGAATCACGATTGGTATGGTTAGTGCTGCTTCATATTGGACTTTCATGCTGCACTATATATCTGGCCAGCACCCAGATTACCTTCATTCAACCCGACTCCCGAGGAGCTTATTAAGTAAGGTACATTGAGCCTGGCGTCTCGGCCCTGGTGCCGGGTTCTTTTCTTCATCACTGACGGCTCACAATGTGAATTTATTTTACTTACCCATCATATTGTGCAGCGCTTTACAAACGTTATCATCACTGTCCTTTTTGTAGCTCACATTCTAAATTCCCTATCAGTTTTGTAAGTCTCTGGAGCGAGGAAGAAAGCCCGCACAAATGCAAACAAAACCTGCAAACCCCTTGCATATGTTGCCTTTTTTAAAAAAATAAATCTATTAGTGCAGTCATGTAAGTAGTATATAACTAGAATAATTTACCAAAATTCTTTATCAATAATTTGGGATTAAAATGCAGAAAAATATTTTAATGAAAATATTTATATATAGGTGTATTTTTCTTTTTTTATGGTAAAACAATTCAGCTCTATCCTTCCTTTCAATGCAGAACACATCACAATAAAGAATAGATTGAATATGTTTTATGAGTAGCAATTTGTCAGCTCAAATAATTTCACTTTCACAATGTCTCCCAAGACCAGAGTTCACAATGCTTCACACTTAAGATTCTAACATGTGCTGTTTCCGGAACAATGCATTAATCCATGGAAGGCTTCATTTTGATGACACAGCCCTATGAAAGTACACACTGAAACAATATTTATGAACAAGGAATAATGTTACAAAAATAAGAATATAATTTATATATGTTTTCCTTCAGGGTAGTTTAAGGCATGCATAATAAAGAAGGAGCTCTGTCACTCATAATGAACAATGAAATCCAAGAATAAAAGGTAGCACACTGAAGCGCTATAGCTTGCGGACAAAAAAATATGAAAAAAGATGAAAAATGAATTGCATCACTGCCTTAGAAATATGAAAAATTGAGAAGTCTTAGCGCATAAAAAGGCCAATTTATGTGTACCTGATAGCCACGTTAAGGCTCTTCTTGTATATCAGGTCCTAACTATGCCAATCCTCACTTAAAAAAGTCTGTCTGCATGGGAACATATGAATCCTCTCTCCAGACTAAAATCTACAGCTCTGATTTTAGCTGTAGATTTTAGTCTGGAGAGAGGATTCATATGTTCCCATGCAGACAGACTTTTCTAAGTGAGGATTGGCATAGTTAGGACCTGATATACGAGAAGAGCCTTAACGTGGCTATCAGGTACACATAAATTGGCCTTTTTATGCGCTAAGACTTCTCAATTTTTCATATTTCTAAGGCAGTGATGCAATTCATTTTTCATCTTTTTTCATATTTTTTTGTCCGCAAGCTGTAGCGCTACAGTGTGCTACCTTTTATTCTTGAATGTGTATGAGTTGGTGACTCTAGGTTTTAGCACCTGTTCACATTGGATCTATGTTTGGATGTGCCAGTCAGTTTTTGATATGTATCCATAATGAACAATGGGCAGCTTTTCAATGTGCTGTTTCCAAAACAGTAGTTTTATTTCACGTTACTATTGTAGTTTATAACTGGTCACAGAAAAGAAAAAAGATCTTACACCTGCTTAAATAAAATAGATACATATGTGGTACATATGCAAATACCTATTAGCCTTTGAAGCAATATTCCCACCTTACTTGTCTTCTGCTCCTTTTTTTACTGGATTTTTTTCTACACAGAAGAGCTTGAATTGTAATATTAGACAAAACAACAACAAAATATAATATATACTGTGTAAAACACACATTTCACTCCCCATATGGAAAATAACTCTTTGATTTCCAAAATGAACACATCTCAAACTTGACCCAGATGACTTTATTACATATGTCTCAGATTGTATATGGTGTCTTGGAGGTTTATTGAAAAGTGAGAGCTGGATCTAGCATACAATATAAGGCCATGTTCAGTATTTGGTCAGTATTTTACATCAGCATTTGTGTTTCAATAATTTTTATTGAATTTGTAACTATTTACAATTTTTTCATCAGTATTTGTACATCAAAATCAGGAGTGGTACAATCATAGGAAAAGTATACTAGAAACACATCACCACAACTATATTATCACCCACTCCTGGGTTTGGCTTAAATTTATTGATGTAAAATACTGACCAAATACTGAATGTGTGAATGTACCCTTACATTTAAAGTTTCAAAAGTTTCAACCCTACTAAGTATTAATAAAATATACATAATGTAAAAAGCATAATAAGAAATAGCGTATTTTTCGGTCTATAACATGTTCCGGAACATAAGATGCACCCCAAATTTTCAGAAGGAAGATAGGGAAAAAAAATGTGTCAAATGGGGGTCCGTCTTACAGTCCGAATTCAACTTACAGGGGGATATCGGCACAGGTGGAGGAGTAGCCACAGGGGGCGTGGTCACAGGGGTTATTCGGTGGTCCGATGATATGACCCCCATCCCAGGCTGGTGCGGTGGCCTCTGGGAAATCCCATCCCAGGCTCGTGCAGCAGTGGTGCTCTGCAGTGGGAGGGGGCTCGGGGGCTCTGCCGGCATTTTGCGACAGATTCGGTGGTGGTGCGTCAGTGGTGCTCTGTAGTGCGGCGGGGCCCGTAGGCCCTCGCAGATCCTTTGCTGCGATGCGGTGGCCTCCAGGAAAATGGCCGCAGGGGGTGACGCATGCCCAGATTAAGTGGGACGAGATCTAGTTGCCGAGATTTCAATCTGCTGCAATGCAGTGGCCTCCGGGAAAATGGCAGCTCCCGAGATCTCAATCTGAGCATGTGCGCCCCTGGCGGCCATTTTCCTGGAGGCCACCGCATCGCAGCAAAGAATCTTCAGGGGCCTCCGGGATTTCACAAAATGCCGGCGGAGCCCCCCGCACCACAGAGCACCACCACCGCACCAGCCTGGGAAGGGAGGCTACATCACCCTGCAGCGTAGGACTGGGACCGCAGCAACAGTATTTGTAAGTATATACCGACTATAAGACGCACCCCCGTTTTCCCCAAAAAATTTTTGGGAAACAATTGTTTCTTATAGTCCGAAAAATATGGTATACAGTGGGGAAAATAAGTATTTGATACACTGCTGATTTTGCAAGTTTTCTCACCTACAAAGAATAGAGATGTCTGTAATTTTTATCGTAGGTACACTTCAACTGTGAGAGACAGCATCTTAAAAATCCATAAAATTAAATGTATTTGATACAATAGAAAAACAGGAGCTTAATATTTGGTACAGAAACCTGTTTTTGCAATTGCAGAGGTCAGAGGTTTCCTGTTGTCCTTGACCAAGTTTACACACACTGCAGCAGGAATTTTGGCCCACTCCTCCATACAAATCTTCCTCAGATCGTGAATTGAGTTTCAGCTCCCTACAAAAATTTTCTATTGGGTTCAATTCTGGAGACTGGCTTGTCCATTCCATCACCTTGAAATGCATCTCACGGAGCATCTTCTTAGTTGCCCTCGCTGTGTATTTCGGGTCATTGTCATTCTGGAAGACCCAGCCATGACCCATATTCAATGATCTTACTGAGGGAAGGTAGTAGTTGGCCAAAATCTCAAGATACATAATCCCATCCATCCTCCATTCAATACCGTGAAGCCGTTCTGTCTCCTTTGCAATAAAGCACCCCCAATGTATGATGTTTCTCCCACCATGCTTCATGGTTGGGACGGTGTTCTTGGCGTTGTACTCATCCTTCTTCTTCCTCCAAACATGGCGAGTGGAGTTGATACCAAAAAGTTCTATTTTGGTCTCATCTGACTTAGTGTGTTACTAACACTAATGTTTGATACTGTGTTTCCAGCTCTCTTCATGACCAGGTCCTCCCATGAAGTTCTGATTAATCTATGGGGCAGCTCCCATCACCATTTTTTTTCTCCGGCGTATTCTGCATGTGAGAAAAATCGCAGCATTCTGCAATTGTACGCGTATATCGGCCGAGTCTCGACAATACAAGTCTATGGGTGCGAAAAAAAATCGGACACCACATGAACCATCAGTGTAGCTTGCGAGAAATACGCACACATTTTCCTCATTTTGAGCCCATTGAGCAATTTAATTCAATGGGGAAAATCAGTGAGAAATGTACAGCTATACGGATGTCATACGGATGTTATGCGTATACATAGATGTGAGGAAATTGCATCATCGCATTGCAAACGCATTACACACGGATGACCATACAGAGAACACTTGTGCAACTCTCAGCAGTGAAACGTGGACCAATTTTTCATACAGTACAGACCAAAAGTTTGGACACACCTTCTCAT
>VIAB01011118.1:58567-69272 GCA_009801035.1 Oophaga pumilio
AAAGGCTTCAGACAGAGTGACGCTCCCACGGTTATATTATAGATATATTATTCACATAATATATCATTTTCACCACATCTATATGTCAATGTACTTATTTTGTGTAATTATTGTTTATTTATTTGTCAGCAACAGTATATATTGTATGTAATTACAGTTCTTTATATGGTAATATTAACATCATATGTTTATCACTTGCACAATTAGTACATTCATGATTGGTTGTTAATTGCTGTTGTATCAATAACCTTCTTTCTGAATGTGCTTACGGTGCATCCCCATCCCCTTGTGCTCTTCCTGGAGCTCTGCCTTGGTCATGTGATGTGCGGTTAAGCGCCGGCTGCATTGCGTAGCTGTGGTGGAAGCATAAGGGGAGACTGTGAACTTTCAGGACCTGGGATGCACGGGTGCACATGCGTTAAAGCAAAACATGTTACTGGCCACGTTCCGGTCATGTGACCGAAATGGCTTTCCATTTATACTGGACATCTGACACACTGAGGCCATGCCCCCTGAAGAACCGACATCAATGTACGCGTAACACGCGTCAGGGTACATGGCCACAGCCTGGGAAGGAGTTATCACAATATGGGTAATTAACCTGTGAAGAAACCAGACTGAATCTTAATTTTACAGACAGTCATGTTGTAAACCCATAAGAATTGACTTTTTATCTGTATATTGGCTTGTGGATTTAAGTGTTTCTGTCTGGTGGGTCAAGAAGACAATCTTGCAAGCTGATATGCTAATTGTGTATTGTACTCTAACCAGTTTGAGCTATGAGGATAAACTGAAGGACACTGGGTAAATCTAAAAATAGATCACATGCCTCGGTTATAAAAGAGACTACTTTCCTTCTTGCTGGGGTCACTCTTGAGGGTCAGCTTAGGGTGCTTCGGACACGGCTGAAAGAACACAGGACTGCTCTCGGTTATCTCCCTACGCTTGTCGTACCTCCTCTCTATGTGTGTACCACAGGTGGAATATGGACCCTGGGAGCTCTGACATATCATCTACCATCATCTTGGCGAGACAGTGGAAGGGTGAGGCCTTGTAATGTGCACCATCTCGGGGGTAATTGCTGGGAATGTTCTGTTTCTATATGGTGTTGTGGTTCAATAAAGCATTGCCACACTGTTTTACCCTAACCCTGCGTTGTCTGTGTAGTATGTGCCCACGGGGAGATAGAGCGGGCGTTCAGTGGTATGAGCCCTGGTCCATGCAGTCTTTCTAAAGGCAGCCAGGCAAGCGGACAAGAGCAACAACTGACCCCGTTTCTCCACATAACCCTTTGATCTCTTTACCTTAACTTTATTGAATAACACATACCTGAATAACATTATTACTGGACTACACAAGTCTTTATAGCAGCATGGTGGGATCTAGATTAATTTAATCTTTCTTAATTTGTATTGGGAGATTGATCTTGACTTACCATCCTATCATGTGGCTATTTTTATAAAGCAGGTTGAGACTGTAATGTACCGGTTTTGTCATTCTTTGTTATGTAATCCAGGCCTCAGTCTCCAGCTACTACTGTATGGTCACATTTTTAGATCATCAACATTGTGTACCCATATATACAAACATATTTTTAATCATTTAATTGTAATATATGTATATATGTACACTGCTCAAAAAAATAAAGGGAACACTCAAAAAACACATCCTAGATCTAAATGAATGAAATATTCTCATTCAATACTTTGTTCTGTACAAAGTTGAATGTGCTGTCAACATAATCACACAAAAATCATCAATGGAAATAAAATTTTTGAACTAATGGAGGCCTGGATTTGGAGAGACCCCCAAAATGTAAGTGGAAACAAGTCCAAATCCAAATCAAAACCAGACAAAATTAAAGTGGAAACAAGTCAAAATGATGTTCAGGATTGTGTATGGCCTCCACGTGCCTTTATGACCTCCCTACAACACCTGGGCATGCTCTTGATGAGGTTGCGGATGTTCTCCTGTGGGATCTCCTCCCAGACTTGGACTAAAGCATCCGTCAACTCCTGGACAGTCTGTGGTGCAAAGTGACGTTGGTGGATGGAGCGAGACATGCTGTCCCAGATGTGCTCAATCAGATTCAGGTCTGGGGAATGGGCAGGCCAGTCCATAGCTTCAAAGTCTCCATCTTGCAGAAACTGCTGACACACTCCAGCCACATGAGGTCTGGCATTGTCCTGCATTAGGAGGAACCCAGGGCCAACCGCACCAGCATATGGTCTCACAAGGGGTCTGAGGATCTCATCTCGGTACCTAATGACAGTCAGGCTATCTCTGGCGAGCACATGGAGGGCTGTGCGGCCCGCCAAAGAAATGCCACCCCACACCATTACTGACCCACTGCCAAACCGGTCACGCTGAAGGATGTTGCAGGCAGCAGATCACTCTCCACGACATCTCCAGACTCTGTCATGTCTGTCACGTGTGCTGAGTGTGAACCTGCTGCCTGCATCCTTCAGCAAAAGTAAGAGACCATTGCACAGTTTTATAAACATCGGCTTCTCTACATGTTTGACAGCCATTTACTCCAGTGTCAGTTAAATTCCAACCAGAGTACACCTCATTCTACTCAATGTGCTTCTGATTAGGTGATCACCTGAACCAAATATTATTTAACGAAGGAAAGTATAAAAAACACTGCTGTGGCGTTCACAATCCTCTTGCAATAGGACAAGCTGGATGGCAATACAAGTGCTAGTAATATCCCAAAAGTGATAGGAATGAAAAAATAACTTTTAACCATTCCAAAGGAGTTGAAAAGAAAAGTCTTGAGTGAGGAAAAGAAGGGCTCAATTCTGGCTTTACTAGTAGAGGGATTCAGTGAGCGTCATGTTGCCTCCATTCTTAAAATTTCTAAGTCGGCAGTCCATTACAACAAGGTCAAGCAGCAGATATTAGGGACAACAAAGCTACAGACCGGCAAAGGGCGAAAACGACTCTCCATTGACCGGTATGACCGTCATCTTATTCGAATGTCACTCAGCAACCGCAGGATGACATCAAGTGACCTACAAAAGGAATGGCAAATGGTAGCTGGAGTGGAGTGCACGGCAAGAACAGTTCATAACAGGCTCCTAGACGCAGGTCTCAAATCATGTAAAGCTAGAAAAAAGTCTTTCATCAATGAGAAGCAAAGGAGAGCCAGGCTGAAGTTTGCCAAGGACCATAAGTATTGGACCGTAGAGGACTGGAGTAAGGTAATCTTCTCTGATGAGTGCAGAAAAAAAAAATTTCCAGTTTGTCCAGGAGCGCTTCCGGCTCCTGGACATCATTTCATTCAGCCTTCATCATTTCCTCTTATATAAATGTGTCTTTTAAAGATATATTTGATTTTACCTGATGAAGGCTAATTTTATGTGTAGCCGAAACGCGTTGTGCTTGTATGTTTATAATAAATTGGATATTCCTTGAAATATGCGGAGTAATTAATGAATCAGCCGGAAGCGCTCCTGGACAAACTGGAAATTTTTTTTTTCTGCACTCCCTGACGAATCTCCTACAAGGTAGTTCGCTCCACCTGGTTTGAGCAGCAGACCAGCAGATCCAGACGATTACTCCATTACCCAAACACAGGGTTACACGCTGAGTAATAAGACACCAAAAGGTGAGAAGTATTTCTATTTTAATCTGATATTACTAAAATTCTACACTTAGATCTGCGCCCCCCTTCTTTTTCGCTCTCACTCTTGTCTTGTAGACCTCCTTGTCTCCAAAGACGGTATTTATTTATTTTCTTCTCTGATGAGTCTAATTTTCAGCTTTGCCCAACACCTGGTTGTCTAATGGTTAGGCGGAGCCCTGAAGAGGCGTACAAGCCACAGTGTCTTGTACCCACTGTGAAATTTGGTGGAGGTTCGGTGATGATCTGGGGATGCTTCAGCAAGGCTGGAATTGGGCAGGTTACTCTTTGCAATGGACGTATGAATCAAGACGCATACAAGGTTATCCTGGAAAAATACTTGATTGCTTCTGCTCAGGCAATGTTCCCCAACTCTGAGGACTGTTTTTTCCAGCAGGTCAATGTGCCATGCCACACAGCTAGGTCAATCAATGTGTGGATGAAGGACCACCACATCAAATCCCTGTCATGGACAGCCCAATCTCCAGACCTGAACCCCATTGAAAACCTCTGGAATATATTCTAGAGGAAGATGGATAGTCACAAGCCATCAAAGAAAGAATTAAATTTTTGTACCAGGAGTGGCATTAGGTCACCCAAAAGCAGTGTGAAAGACTGGTGGAAAGCATGCCAAGACACATGAAAGCTGTGATTAAAAATCATGGTTATTCCATAAAATATTGATTTCTGAACTCTTCCTGAGTTAAAACATTAGTATTGTTGTTTCTAAATGATTATGAACTTGTTTTCTTAGCATTATTTGAGATCTGCAAGCACTGCATTTTTTTGTTATTTTGACCATTTCTCATTTTCTGAAAATAAATACAAAATTTATTGCTTGGAAATTCGGAGACATGTTGTCAGTAGTTTATAGAATAAAAGAGCAATTTACATTTTACTCAAAAATATACCTATAAAGAGAAAAATTAGACAAACTGAAAATTTTGCAATGGTCTCTTAATTTTTGCCCAAGCTGTATATAATTTCACAATCCCCTTACATATTACAGTTGTGTGAAAAAGAGTTTGCCCTTTCCTGATTTCCTGTTCTTCTGCATGTTTGTCACACTTAAATGTTTCAGATCACCAAACAATTTTAAATATTAGAAAAAGATAACACAAGTAATCACAAAATGCAGTTTTTAAATGAAAGTCTTTATTATTAAGAGAAAAAGAAATCAAAACCTACAGGGCCCTGTGTTAAAAAGTGATTGCCCCCTCTTAAAACAAAAATTAAGTATGGTTTATCACATCTTTTGTGAAGTTGAGTTCAAATTCCCTAGCCAAACGCAGGCCTGATTGCTGCTACTTATTAATCTAAAATGAATTCTACTACAAGAATATATGACCGAGAACAAGCGTGGGTGTCGTCAAATGGCTATATGCTAAGTGTGTAAATGTACGAAATTGCGCCATATAAGAAACCCAGAAAGCTAGGATTGGAAAAGCAATATCAAAATTTAATACCAAAAAATACAAGCAATGATAATACAAATAACAATGGGTGAGAGGAATTGCTAAAATTGTATAAAGGGAAGGAATGGAACATCAAAACCCCCTATGGAGGCTCGTCTTTCTCCATAAGCTACGCGCCCAAGGTAAGTAAGCACATAACCTGTTGGTAATATCTGATGTGACTGGTATATATATGTAGCTAACCAGTATGCTGCAGGGTGCTGGTGGGTATATATGACCAGAAATTATCAATTGCTATGTGATAATGCACAGATGTAAATACATCATGACTGTTAAATAAATTGCATGTAGTGCAAGTGAGGAATATATCCTGTGGATCCACAGCAATAATTATTGGCATGGGGGCAATTAATACTATAGGAAAACATGCACATGATAATGTAACAGATTTAATTGTGTTCCTAATAGAGTGAGTCCAATTCCAACAGACAGCTCCTATAAATTTCAATCATTGTGAAGGAGCCATCATAGCAGGCTGACGAGCATCACTGTAAATGAGGTAAATCAAGTGGTCATGCTATAAAACCTACTAGAGTAAGTGCATGTAATCAGAAGTAATCTAATAAAGTGCATAGAGTAAGCATGAATACATTAGTGACAATATTGATGGTAGGTTAAAATACCTTGTGACATGATGTAGGCACCAAAGCATGTAGCAGGAGATGAGAAGAGAGCCTCAATATGTGTTTCATCTGCTTGGCTTCATCAGGAGGTGCAGTTTAGGTTAAGAACAGTGGGTGCTAAATGGTGATGTGGTAAAATAGCTAGCCAATCGGCGCACATCTGGTATGTTGAACCACTTGCATGATAAAGCGGGGCGGGGAGTACCGTGCCATGCAGTGCCTGATTACTGTTCTCAATCAAGAAATCATTTAAATAGGACTTGCCTGACAAAGTGAAGTAGACCAAAAGTTCTTCAAAAGGTAGACATCACGTCGCAATCCAAAGAAGTTCTGGAACAAATAAGAAACAAACTAATTGAGAACTATCAGTCTGGATAAGGTTATAAAGGCTGCTCAGAAGCACAATGAAGACATTTTCCATAGAAGGGCGGATAAAGTACCCATAACCGTGTGAGTGCATGGCGCATGCGCAGGATTACAGTGCCGCAACTCCACATCACAGGACAGTGTGACATGCATAGGAGGGGGGTGGTATTATAATGAAGTGTGGAGGCAGGGATTTCTTCCAGGCACCACACGCCCCGGAATTTGAATGAAATAATTAACATAAAAGATTAAAAGTGCATTTCTCAACATTTAGACCAGCTATGAGGTATGCAGGTAAGACTACTTTAACCAATCTATTACTTGTATGCCCAAAGAAATAGCTTAAAATCATCCCAGGCGGTGACAGATTCCCTTTAAAGTCGATTTGCAGTGAAATCAGTGGTCTGGTTCAATCTTCTAGAGGAGGAAATATGATTTTTTTTAATTTAAATATTGATTTGTCTTTGTAAAGTTATGAATCTTTGTAATATACTCTCTATTACCTTATTTTGCTTTCTTATATTCTTAACTCCATGCTGAAAGTGCTGTTGTATCTTCTTATTTTATGCTATCTTTGTAGCTCATTTGAATTGCAGGTCTAGCAACGATTCATACTCCTGTATGAGCATCTCACACAGGCATACTGCTATCTGCAAGACCTGCGGTTCAATTCAGCTAACAAAGGTGGACCTAATCTACAGCTGATCCTCTAAGTAAGATGAGTGAACCTGAAGTTAAATGTTTGGTGTTCATACCAGACAGTTAGTCTCCAAAACGCTGAACACAGACTTCTCCCTGAAGTTCGTTGCAATGTTCTGAGTTCCGGAGGAAGTCTATTGGAAAGAGAGATTTTTTCCAAAATCAAAACTTTGGGTCACTATTGTTTTCAATGCTGAAGCACTGCTGTGTATAGCGCAGGCAATCGGATGATCGCAGCTTAAAGTCTCCTAAGGGGATTATCAAATAAAGTAAAAAGTGAAAAAAGGTTTTAAAAATATGAAAAAAATAAAAAAACACAAACTTTCAAATCACCCCTCTGAAAATGAAACAATTACAAAAAATACACGTTTGGTATCACTGCGTTCAGAAATGTCTGATCTATCAAAATATAAAATAAATTAATCTGATTGGTAAACATCGGTAACGAGAAAAAAAAAACGAAGTCTGAAAAGCCAGAATTAAGGTTTTTGTCCAACACAACATTGCAATAAAATGCAATAAGAGGTGATCAAAACATTGTGCCTACTCTAAAATGGTATGAATAAAAATGTCAGCTAGAGGCACAAAAAATAAGCCTTCATCCAGCCCCAGATCCCAAAAAATGATAACAAAAGTAGAAACTTTTTTTTGTACAAATTTCCGAATTTTTTTTCAACACTTAAATAAAAAAAATAAACCATATATGTTTGGAATCTGTGTACTCTTATTGACCTGGGGAATCATATTGCCAGATCAGTTTTACCATATAGTGAACATAGTACGGTACATAAAAACAAAGAAAAACCCCAAAATTTTGGAATTGCACTTTATTTTTGCAATTTCACCGCACTTGGATTTTTTTCCCTGTTTTCCAGTACACTATATAAAAAAATCAATGGTGCCATTCAAAAGTCAAACTCGTTATGCAAGAAAAAAAACCCTCATATGGCTTTATTGACAGAAATATAAAAAAGTTATGACTCTTGGAAGAAGGAGTAGAAAAAAAACAGAAAATGGCCCAGGGATGAAGGGGTTAAATACTGCGGTCATTTATAAGGGGTCATGTGAGACCATGAAAACACAAACAGAATAACAAAAAAAGCAATTGTTACTGCTTAATGCATAAAGTTGTCTACAGTGTCAAAAACATTGGGCAACATCATGAATCCTTGCGCTGTTTGGTTTCTTTGAGTTGTGGCCCATTTATTTTATTTATATTGTTTTTTAATAAGTATAGTTGTGTTTTCACTACATTTATTGCGATAGATAGTTTCAGTATCTTGAGAGACAATATGTAAAATGAATCAGAAATTATGATAGTGTGACAGTTCCACCAAAATTTGCAGGTTCTGCAGATGTACTTCAAACAGTTTTTTAATTACTATCAAAGTTTAATGAGAAAATATATAAGAAAAATGAACAAAGATAGAAACGGTCATCAATGTTATGCTGGTGGTGATAAATATAAACCACAGGATGTCATCAATCTTATTGCTTGTAAATAAATTTTGCAACTAGAAATGGAAAATGTCAAGAAAAAAATCAGAAGACAATCTGATTACTGTTGTAAAAATGTTACAATTTTTCAAAGTTATTACAGACAATATTTCCATGATACAAAAGCAATAAGCCTGCTTATGTTCAGGACATACTGTATTTTTAACTTTTCAGTTTTATTAATTAGTTTTCAGTGTAATTTAAATATTAATACAATGTATTGCTACTATGTACTGTAGTTTATTTACGAACCCTATTGTAGCAGAGTTAGACGTTAAAGCAAGACATGAGATTTGTCCTCATATATTATGTTCCATACATATTATGCAAAATAGTTTATCCAAAACATATTATTCATCTGAATTATAATGGGCGCCAGGTGGGCAATGGATAATTCAGATATTATTCGATGGTTGCTAAAATTTATTGCTGTATTGCAATGTAATTGGTTTTCTCAACAACCAGATTCCAGAAGATTTTGTTGTTGTTTTCCAAATGATTATAAAGAAGGTCCAATCACATTTCAATCAAATCTTCTGTAAAATGCAAGCATGTTATATAATCATAGAACACTCAATTATTAAAGGATTGCCTTTTGTAAGCAATTTATTTCTTGTTAAAGGTTAACACGATTAGAAAACTATGGCTTTCTTCTAGAAACTGTTCCCAAGTTTCTAAATTTACCAAAACACTTTTCTTCAAGAACATCACACAGATGCTGGATTGAATTGAGATTTGGGGATTTCGATGGTAGACCTTGAAATTTGTTGTGTTCTTCAAACCATTGCTAAATGGAATTACCATGTGACTATCCAGCAGCAAAAGGTCACTGACATTAGGAAATGCTGTTGCCATGAAGAGGTGAACTTGGACTGCAACAATATATAGGAAGGAGATATGTGTCAACGTACAAGCCTCATGAATGCCAGGATCCAAACTGATCAAGCAGAACATTGCCCACTTCCTATAGTGTTTTTGGTTGCCTTTCTTTGTTTCATGGACCAGTTCTGACCTCTTTTAGTTTTAATGAATTTTACAACAATATGCAGCTTTTCTGTGAAAATAAACCTCATGAACCTTTGAGGACACATGACCCCATTGCCCGGTAACAGGTTGTCATTCCTTGATTCATGTTTCATAGGTATACTACTGACCACTGCTCATCAGAAACATCCCACAAGAGGTTTAAAGAAGTTGTCCACTACTTGGACAACTTCTCATACCCTTCGCTTGGCCTCAAAAGCATAATAAAGCTTATACTCACCTCTCATGCCGTTTCCATGGTGGCGGCACTCGCTCTCCCTAGGGCTCTTATGCAATGTTGTGACACGGGACTCCGGGGCCCAATCAGCACCAGTGTCACTGTCTGCGCCTTTGGACATTCTGAGCAAGTCTGAGATCAGTGTTCTGCCCTCTGAATATAGGGCAAGATGTTCATATTTATGTGCTGGTTTAGTTTTTATAGCACCATCTAGTGGTGGCTGAATTTATATCCTGTGTCTTTAACAAGCAGATAGAGTGATGCATTATGCTGGGAAGAAGAATTTTCTTCTCTGTACTTCAGGGACACATGTGTTCATGTGTTCTCCTGTAACCTCTCCAACTTGAGTTTTGCTATCCTGGTAAAGCATATCTGGTAAGAATAGTATCTCTTGCAATACAGTATTTAATAGAAATGTGATTAACTGTATAGCAGCCAGTTCAAAGGAAATGTGATTATTAGAGATCTGTGTATTTACATGTAAAGATTGCATCACACTGTATACTTTCCTGTAACTGTGTTAGCTGTGTGATCATCTGCCCAATACTTATCTATGTCGTTTGTATTTTAATAGTTTTATCGCACATATTCTATACTGTTCACCAATAAGAAAGTTAGACTACAGAGGACAGTCTGCTTACTTGGAATATAGAATGGTGGTTTATGCTGTATGCTAGATTGCACACCGTGTCAACGTGTATGAAGGCAGAACAATCAGCTGTAACCCAGACTTCCTCTTCATGTTCAAAACATCCAAAGGCGGAGACAGTGACGCCATCGCTGATTGGTCGCCAAGGTCACATGTCGCAACACCTCACGACAGCCCCAGGACTGCATATGCTGACACAGCGAGAATGGTGCCGACACAAGAGTTGAGTATAAGCTTTATTATGTTATCGGGGCCAAATATATTGTGTAGTGGTGGACAACCCCTTTAATTTTGGTTATGCTCAGGCCCAGTTATCTTGTCTAACCAATTTAGTCTTTGACCAATTCTTACACTTGGCTGTTGTGAACGTCTTGGAGACGACTTCGGAGCTGAAGCTCCCTCTGGTGGTTGCTGAGGGTATTGATCCTATGTTGGACGGCAGGGGTCCACCATCTGCTGTTGGGGAATGGTTATCAGGTGGGACAGACTGGCCTGATATAAGTGAGC
>VIAB01011119.1:11026-21712 GCA_009801035.1 Oophaga pumilio
GGAGCTGTGTCCCTACAGAAAGTGGATGGAGCTATGTTCCTACAGGAAGTTGGTGGAGCTATGTCACTACAGGAAGTGGGTCAGAGCTATGTCCCTATAGAAAGTGAGGCAGAGCTGTGTCCCTATAGGAATTGGGGCGGAGCTATGTCCCTACAGGCAGGGTGTTGAAACTATGTCCCCAAAGGAAGTGAGGCGGAGCTATGTCACTAAAGGAAGTGGGGTGGAGCTATGTCCCTACAGAAAGTGGGATAGAGCTATGTCTCTACAGGAAGTGGGTTGGAGCTATGTCCCTACAGGAAGTGGGTTGGTGCTTTGTCCCTACTGGAAGTGGGGCAGAGCTATGTCCCCAAAGGAAGTGGGGCAGAGCTATGTCCCCAAAGGAAGTGGGGTGGAGCTATGTCACTACAGGAAGTGGGTTGGAGCTATGTCCCTACAGGAAGTAGGTTGGAGCTATGCCCCTACAGGAAGTGGGGTGGAGCTATGTTACTACAGGAAGTGGGTTGGAGCTATGTCCCTACTGGAAGTGGGTTGGAGCTATGTCCCTACGGGAAGTGGAGCGGAACTATGTCACTACAGGAAGTGGGGCAGAGCTATGTCCCCAGAGGAAGTGGGTTGGAGCGATGTCCCTACAGGAAGTGAGTTGGAGCTATGTCCCTACAGGAAGCAGGGTGGAGCTATGTTACTACAAGAAATGGGTTGAAGCTATGTCCCTACTGGAAGTGGGTTGGAGCTATGTCCCTATGGGAAGTGGGTTGGAGCTATGTCCCTATGGGAAGTGGGTTGGAGCTATGTCCCTACGGGAAGTGGGTTGGAGCTATGTCCCTACGGGAAGTGGGTTGGAGCTTTGTCCCTACGGGAAGTGGGTTGGAGCTATGTCCCTATGGGAAGTGGGTTGGAGCTATGTCCTTATGGGAAGTGGGATGGAGCTATGTCCCTACGAGAAGTGGGTTGAAGCTGTGTCCCTACAGGAAGTGGGTTAGAGCTATGTCCCTGCAGAAAGTGGGTTGGAGCTATGTCCCTACAGGAAGTGGGTTCGAGTTATGTCCCTACAGGAAGTGGAGCTATGTCCTTACAAAAACTGGGGCAGTTCTTTGTCTCTACAGGAAGTGGGAAGATCTTTGTCACTATACAGGATGTGGGGTGGATTTACCTGTCTACAGAAAGTTGTGGCACATCTATGACTCTATGGAAAGTGGGGGTGGGGCTTTGTATCTTTACAGGAAGTGGGGACAGGTCTTTGTCTCTTTACAAACAGTGGGGCAGAGTAAAGTGCACCTGCGCAGGAGCGAGATTGGGGGCGCTGAGTGGATGACATAAAATACATCATCCACATGAAGCACAATTCTTATCGGACTGGATCATTCCATATGGGGAGATTAAAAAATATATTTTTTGGGCTATGAGAGGGGTTGGGGGCTTACATGCAGGTTGCTAAACTGCTGTAAAGATTGCGGCCATAGTTAATATTTGAAAAACTTTTTTTGCAGTGCCGGTTCATTTTTCTAATAAATATTTCAAAATGGCGCTTGCGGCTCATGAATTTTATGCAAAATCAAAAATATTCTTTACTATTGCCTTTAACCTTTTTTTTTGCACTTCGAAAAAAAAATCACAAATTCTGCAAAAATGTAGTAAAATTAACTTGAAAATTTCAGATATACATCAAATCCTTCGAAGAAAAGGGGGGAAGAGAATGGAGTACATTTGCTCAAAAATTGTGCTATTTTTTATCCCCAAACCCTGCCTACAATTAATGTTAAAAAAAATAAAACAAAACACAGGTGAATACATGTGAAATAAACTTTAAAAAGGTGCAAATTAAAAGAAGAATAAGGTGAAATTAAAAAACAGGTAAAAAAAAGTGGACAAAAAAAGTCTCAAATTCAATAATGAATGGGGCCCAATAACCTCCAGAACAAAGGGGAACAAACAAAAATAAAAAAAATAAATTCTTCCAGTTATAAAGACCAAAAAGCAACATGGAATATGGAGCCCCATCTTATTCTGGTTAATATCCTTTACCTCGATCCACCTGACTTTTTGCCTCCTGTTATTTTTGCTTTTTTTTCAAGGCAAATTGTTTACATTTTTAAGAACTTCTAAAAAATAAAATTGTTCAAAAACTTTTAACGAAAAAAATCCTGACTTCTTCACATTTTTGTTTTATCTGAGAGCAGCGCCCTTAGCGACTATTATTGAACATTTAATGCAAGGTAATGAATCACGCGTTAAGGGTAATGTCGCAATATGGCAACATAATGGCCTCCTGCTGGAATGTGAAACTGCAATGAAACCGGGGATTTTTATGGCCGTAGCAGGAGCCTATTATCCTGCCATCGCCTTACAGGCTGCTGACGTTATTCCCATTGCAAAGTATAAATGGGATGCGACTCACTTTCGTAATTTACTGCTGGAAAATCAAGGGTCACGCATTTCCCCCACAGGAACCATAAAGATGATCATTCCAATGCCTTTAATTGAATGGCTGAGCGCCTGTAGAAAAGCCGTAAAAGCTTTACCACCAGGAGTTATTCCAGTGCTTTAGGTTGTTCCATGGTACTGGCAAAAAAAAAAAAACACATTAATTGGGGCGCAAATTAGTTGAGCACGTAAATTTGCCGCGGCCGGGTCATAATTTGCCCTATACGAGGAAATTGAAAATGCTGGTAAATACTACCACCACCTTCACCGCTTGCAAACCAGGTCAGTTTATTTTTTGCACTTTTAGGGTTTTTGTTTTTTTAGAGCCATAACTTTTTTTAATTTTTCACATCCATAGGAGGTGTGGTGAATCTAATGACAGTTCTGCTTCACGTCACTTGTCTTACCTATTGCATTATTCCTGTGTCCTTTTGTGTATATAAATATGTGATTCTTCAGATTTTGTATTAGTCTTTGCCTGATGAAGAGACCTGAGTAGTCTGGAAAGCTTGCAATTTGTTACCATCTTTTCAGTTAGCCATTAAAAGGTATCAACCACTGAGGACTCTCAAGTCTAAATATTTTTCCAAAAATTGTGAAATTCTGGTGTTTCAAATAGTTTTTCATGGGTTAAATAATAGTATCTTTTGATAGATCAGACTTTCATGGAGATGACGACACCAAATATGTTAGTTTTTTGTAAATTATTTTTTTTTTTTAGTCCCTCTAGGGCAGTGTTTCTCAAACTCCAGTCCTCACGGCCCCCACACGTCACGTTCTCAGGATTTCCTTAGCATTACACAGTTGGTGGAAGTACCGTCAAGACATCAGGAATTCTCTCACCAGTGCAACACTGTGGAAATGCTGAGAAGATGACCTGTGGGGGTCCGTGAGGGCTGGAGTTTGGAAAACACTGGTCTAGGGGATCTGAACCTGTGAAATGAATGAACTCTTGCTGCTGCTCTTCACCGGACAGCAATGATAACCCATTGGCACTGGCGGCGGGGATGGACACCGCATAAGATCCCAACCAGGAACAAACTGCTTAAATGCCGCTGTCCGAAATCGAGTGGCATCTAAGTGGTTATAAACCATCGATGGGATCTAGCTCTAGTCACGTCTGTTATAGGCCCTTGTTGGCTGTATAACACAGCTGACACTGCCCTGTATGAAGCGGGCTCAGATCCTGAGCCTGCTCCATATACCAATACTCGAAGAGTGACATACACTTACGTCACATGTCTGGAATTATCCAGAATTATTAATACAGCTGAGTTTTTTTCTAATAAACGTGCCCCTCCAGTCTACGGGTTGTGTCTGGTATTAGAGTTAAGCTTCATTGATGTGAATAGGTCTGAACTGCAATAACAGATGCCAGCAAGTTTGGTGCTGTCCTTCAATGTAGGCACCCATCTTTTTTGTTCTTTGACACGTAAGAGAGTTGAAAGCAAAACCTTACTGGAGACCCTTTCAGTGCGTGGTTGTTGGGCCGTTACACCTGTCTTTATGCCACGGTGGTATTCCTAGTTCTACGTAATGGAAGTTCACTAGAGGAATATCAGAAGATCCCAATACAGCCATAACACTGCTTCCATATCGAAAAATGTACTAACAGGTTCCTTTTAAAGAGTTTTTCAAATGCTAGAAAAATATTGCTTCCTTTGTATAACAGTGCCATTCTGCTGAGCTGCAATGCCAGGCACTGCCTGTGAACCCGTCCGGTGCTGTTTTTGGAAGAAAGCAGCCATGTTTTCCTAAATTTGGACAACCCCTTTAAATTCTTAAGCATCTCCTAGTAGAGGCTACAGACAGGTAACATTTAATCGTTTTATTTCAGCAAATGGGATTTGATACTAGTTGAGTCCTAGTTCTAATCAATAGGGAGGCAGATGGGCAGTACCCACCCACGGCCACTATCGGTAGACGGAGCAGCTTCGCGACTGAGCAGTTCCGCCCACCACCGGCACCTAGAACAGCTGATCGGCGGGACTGCGGGATGTTGCACCCCACCTATCAGACATCTATGACTTATCTTTAGGAGACGTCATCAATGTTAAAGAAATAGAAAACCTCTTTAAATCAATCTAAACTGAATTTTGGAGACTCGGCTATGCTCTTCTCTACCTTTACTCTTGACTCGACATCTCAAGATATGTGGCGAAACACGACTAGCTTAAAAAAATAAAAAGAAAAAAAATAAGATAATTTCACCTGATTTTGTGATACTCTGTCGGGAGTTGTTTCTGCCATATGTGGCCACTCAGAGTTTTCGGTGTGAATTGTAGCCTGTGAAAGTTTTCCGCAGTATTGAATTGATATAACTAGAAAAAAAGAGTCCTTATATCAAATATGAGCGAAGGTAAAGGTGGATGAATAGTTGAATATCTGCATCTTCATTATTAAAATTTACTAACAGAACTGAAGCCAAGACTTAAAAGTAGAGTACAAAACATCTAATACTCTGTTTTTCATAGTGATGCCCCTCCTGGGCTTTCACCGGGCATCAAATGTTCTCAATGATTGCAGTAAACAGAAAATAAGACGTCAAAAAAGATTTAAATATTGCATTTGCTGGTCGTTGTCGGAATTGCCTATTATGCCAAAATGGCCCATTTCGATTCGGCTTGAAAGGTTTTAAAATTGCTTCACAAGCAGTCCGTGGAGTCAGTGTGCTCACATTCAATGTGGTATATAATCATTGGGATGGAAATTACACTTCTAAAAATAATAACCAAGGGAAAGGTGGAATGAGGATTCACATAGTCAAACAGGCAGTCAGGCGGCTGCACAGAAAGCCAGTATAATTTTGTAGTCTTGTGAAATTTGTTGTCAGTGATCCTCAACGATTGTACTGTTCTATAATCGATGGGTTGGAAAAGTTAACCCGAGGAAAAGGTGGAAAAAAGATCCAGCTGGTCAGCCATCTGCACAGAAAGCCATTATAAATTTGTAGTTTTTTTTATATTGGTTCACAAATATTCTCAGTTATTGTACTGTTGTATAATCAGTAGGATGGGAAAGTTACACTTCTAGAAATAATAAACAAGGAAAAAGTCCAATAAAGATTCACAAATTCAAGGTCAGGAAGCTACACAGAAAGCCGTTAGAAATTTGTAGTGCTGTGATCGTTTGTTGATATGATTTTCAGTTTTTGTACCGTTATATAATCAGTTTTATGGAAAAGTTAAACTTCTTGAAATAAGAATCAAAGAAAAGGTGGAATAAGGATTTGCATATTCAGACAGGTGATCAGGCAGCTGCACAGAAAGTCTGTATTAATTTTTAGTTCTGTGTAATTTGTTGGCTATGACTCTCAATCATGGTACTGTTATATAATCAATGGGTTGGAAAAGTTACAACAAAGATGAGAAATGTGTTTACCCAGCAATAATTTAAAGTTCTCAGCCATTCATCCTCATTAAACATAGTGTAAAGAACCGACAGGCCGGTTGGACATCAATCAAGTTCGATAAATTCCATCACGCGATCTAGCGCTTCTTTATTTTATAATCCACATAGACTGATAAAATCCAGAGTTGACAAATCTACGCATTTTTAACTTTTAATCAGTTTGAAACGCGTAGGATTTTCAACTCCGGTTTATATCCATGTGGATATTTATCATTATGAAATAATGTTTTAAAGAGTACTGTATTGAGTGAAGGAATTTATCCAATTTAGTTGGAAAAGTTAACCAAGGAAAAGATAGAATAGGGATTTACATAATCGAGCAGCTGGTCAGGCAGCTGCATAGAAAGCCCTTATAAATTTGTAATGCTGTAATATTTGTTCACAATTAACCTCAGTTATTGTGCTGATATATAATTAGTGGGAATGAAATTTACACGTCTAGAAATAATACCCAAGGAAAAGAAGGATTCAAATAATCAAGAAGCCAGTCAGGCAGCTGCACAGAAAGCCCTTATAAATGTTGTAGTTCTGTGAAATGTCTTGTCTGGTTCTTAGTGAATGCCCTATGATATAATGAATGGATTGGAAAAGTTAAGCCATGATAAAGATGAAATATGGGTTCACATATTCAGACAATCAGGCAGTCGCACAGAATGTCATCAATTTGTAGTCCTATGATATTTGTTCGCAATGATTTTCATTTATTGTGCTGATATATAATTAGTGGGATGGAAAACTAACATTTCTAGAAATAATAACCAAGGAAAAGGGGGGGAATAAGGATTTACATAATCAAAATGCTGGCCAGGCAGCTGTACAGAAAGCGCTTATAAATTTGTAGTCTTGTGAATTGTTTAGTTGAATTGTAATCATTTTAGGATTGGAACCATTTTGAATTTTCTCAATATTAAGCCATAGACCCACAGAATAATAAGCATGATAACAATAAGGGGGTATTGTGGGATCCATCATCTTTCATAAAGTAAGAAAAAATTATTACTTTTAAGCATTGTGACAAAGTCACTGGTAAAGTAATGGAGGGGTGATATGTTTCACTAAGTCTAATGGCTTCAGTGATATAAAACCCAGAATTTTTCCTCCAGCACAGTAAGTGTTGCAAGGGGTAAGCTAAGTTATATTATGGACTGCTTTGTATGTGGACATTCATAGAGCGGGTGGGAAAATGTCCACCTTATCTCCACCTACAGAGCCGGTATCGCCGTGTGCTGACAGGACCTTGATGATGTCACAATCATGTGATCAGTCATATGTTCTGGTCCTAAATTGCTGACTTCCAAAAGGTTTCAGTGTGCAGTGTACCTGGAGAGGAAACACTCCAGGAGAGTGTTTGTGCCCGTGTGGTATGATAGGGACCAGTACCGTGGACACTGTACCTGTGAGTGGGCTGAACCTCGCTAGGAAAAGGACTGTGTTTTCTTTTCGTTTTGCTGTTCTGGCCCACAGGGCCATGTTTATTTTTCCCAGCTTAGGGTATGCTTCCTTCAAAAAACCAAGCACGTTCTTAAAGAGACAGTGTTCCATTTATACCTCTATGTCCAGCCGAGTGAGCCGCTCTACCACAACATACTGCAAGTTTTTTCTTGTTTTAGTATTTTATAACCCTGTGTCAAGTTTTATTTTTTCCCTTTTCCTGATATCAATGACTGTTTCAAAGAAACAATGAGCAGGTATGATAGTAGAAAATAGGATGATATGAATGTGGATAGAAAGCGTATTGATTAGGTCTGATCCTGATCATCTCTGATCCTGATCGTCTCTCAGCCTGATCGTCTCAGCCTGATCATTTCTCATCTTGATCGTCTCTCATCCTGATCGTCTCTCATCCTGATCTCCTCTCATCCTGATTTCCTCTCATCCTGATCTCCCCTCATCCTGATCATCTCTCATCCTGATCGTCTCTGCTCCTGATCATCTCTGATCCTGATCATCTCTCAGCCTGATCATCTCTCAGCCTGATCTCCTCTCATCCTGATCTCCCCTCATCCTGATCATCTCTCATCCTGATTGTCTGTGCTCCTGATTGTCTCTGTTCCTTATCATCTCTGATCCTGATTGTCTCTGATCCTGATCATCTCTGATCCTGATTGTCTCTGATCCTGGTTGTCTCTGATCCTGGTTGTCTCTGATCCTTATCGTCTCTCATCCTGAGTGTCTCTGATGCTGATCATCTCTGATCTTGATAATCTCTGATCCTGATCTTATCTTTCTTCTCGTGTTTTTGCAGGAACGGCTCGTCCTCTCTGTATTACCTCGATTTGTTGTACTTGAAATGATCAATGACATGACCAATGTAGAGGATGAGCATCTGCAGCATCAGTTTCACAAGATTTACATCCATCGCTATGAAAATGTCAGGTAAGAGTAACATATAAGATACGTCTCTTCTTTGCTATGCATAACAACACGACCAATGTTGCAGACTGAATTGCATAAATGCGGGGGTTTCGATTTTAGGAATTTAAGCGTTGGCAAGTAAGTTATGCTGGATTTCAGTGGCCACAAAACTTTTCAATGATTTGTTATATCGTAACGAGATGGGAATATGGAACAGAAAAGAGGAATCTTCCACTTTTCACTCTGGGTACTAAGCCTTATGCTAGACTCACACTTCCTGTAACTCCCACGTCTGTTCTGTACAGGCAGCCACATGGAGAGAGTCAGCAGTATATGGGCTCTCCGACTCACTAACTCTTTTAGAAGTATCTTCTAAGTATGTCCTCCTCTGAGAAAAGATAATTGGGAAGGGAGGGGGAGGAGGTGAGCTGTGACATCACCTAATGTGAATGGTAGATCCTGTGTTATTGTCACACAGCGTTAAAGAAAGGCTAAGTGCAACACGAAGGGATATGGGAAAGGAAACCAAACACTATGGAAGGGGGGAGTGAAGACCCCTAGACAAATTCAATGTCACCCTGTCTGCCCTATCGTCCCTATATAAGTTCCGCACCTATCGCCGAGCTGGATACCTAATCCCTGCCTGACCCTGGCGAAAAGCCCTGCATGAGGAAGGACAGGATTACGCTAGTCAATCCCCACTACCACTAAAGACAACTGGGATAGACAAACAAAACAAGAGAACACTTAGCTTGAGAAGACTCAGAAACACCAATGTCCTCCAAACTCCAAAGAGAACAATGGCCGACAGCTCCAGCTCCAATCCTCAACAGGGAAATGCAAATGGAAATATCACCCGCAGCTCCCAACAGCAAGGTGGGAGTTATAAACATCCAGATCCAGGTGTGACCATTTGAGTCGGGAAAGGTGGCAACTGTGTCCTAGCGTCAGAAGGACCAGGCAGAAGTCTGCAAAGCAAACTGCTGACACCTTCTGCAGAGAGATGCAATGCAATGGTCTGCAGCCTCTGACATATCCGTGACAGTATCCCCCCTTCTACAAGTGGCCTCCAGACACTCAAGACCAGGTTTCTCAGGATAAGAGGTGTGGAACGAACGAACAAGCCTGGGGACATTCACCTCTGACGCAGAAACCCACATCCTTTCCTCTGGCCCATATCTCCTCCAATGCACCAAGTATTGTAGGGAACGACGTCGGAGGCGAGAATCTGCAATCCTCGAAATTTGAAACTCTAGATTTCCATCAACAAAAATTGGGGGAGGCGGTAGGGGTGAGGGCTCAAGGAGTTCCACATATCTCTTGAGCAAAGGCCTGGAAAAACGTTGTAGACCTTAAGAGCCTGAGGTAGTTCAAGACGAAACGCTGCTGGACCAATGACAGTGGTTATCTTATAGGGACCAATGAATCTAGGTCCCAACTTCCAGGAAGGAACCCTCAACCTGAAATTCCTGGTACACAACCACACAAATCATTCACACCTGGCACGCGTTTACTGACAGTCTCTAACTACTTTGCGGCGCAATTTAGATGGCACAAAAAAATCTTGAAGGGCAGGAGGCAGGGGCATCCCCTTGAGCCTCTAACACCTCACCCTCTAGGTCACTGTTCAAGGTCGAGATGCCTACTCCCTTCTGCAAAATTGGGGCAGGGTCCTCCAAGCCAGACAAAAATGCCGGTAAGGTCCCTGTAGATACAGCAGAAGGGGAAACATTCAGGCAGTTACCAGGACAGTAATCTCCCAACTTTACGATCTCTCTGGTTTGCAAATCCACAGTTGGATTATGCTTCACCAACCAGGGCAAACCCAGAACCATTGGAGTGTGGAGACCCTTCAGGACATAATAAGAGATTACTTTATATTGAAAAGACCCCACCTTCAGTCTTATGTTATGAACAATTTGTGTCAGTATTCTCTGTGAAAGTGATGGTGGGTCGATGGCGCAAATAGGAATAGGTTCAGCCAAGTTAGGGCAGACAAAACCATGAGTTCTAGCATCCGCCATACTGACTCCAGCACCACTGTCTACAAACACAGAAATTTTTTCAGACCTGCTCTCTAGCACCACCTCTGCTGTCAGGACAAAACGAGAATTGCAGGTTGAAGACAAACACACCCCTTGATTATCAAGCTCAAGGCTCCCAAGGGTTAATCTAGTCTCTTTTTGCTTTGGGATTGCAGGACATGCCCCAATAAAATGTCCTTTCCACCCACAAAAAACATACATCCTTTTTCTTGCAAATGTCATGAGAAACATGCGACATAAATGCACCTCCCAACTGCATGTTTTCCTCAAACTCCGCAAACATTTCCTCCAACACCGGGATCTTGTCCCAGAAAGAGGGCTCAGGAGCAGATGGTCTTACCCATCTGTCCCTTAGGCATCTATCCACCCGAATAGTCAAGGACATGGCAGCCTCCAAAGACATTGGAGTTTCATACACTGCTAATGCGTTCTTTAACCCCTTTTCGACATCGGA
>VIAB01011120.1:28241-43726 GCA_009801035.1 Oophaga pumilio
AAATTTTGTTTCCAAAATTGCGCTGATGTATAGTAGACATGTGGGAAATGTTATTTAACTATTTTGTGAGATATAACGCTCTGATTTAAGTGCATAAAAATTAAGTTTGAAAATTGTGAAATTTTCGCCAAATTTCCGTTTTTTTCACAAATAAACGCAAGTTATAGCGAAGAAATTTTACCACTAACGCGAAGTACAATATGTCATGAAAAAGCAATCTCAGAATCGCCAAGATCCATTGAAGCGTTCCACAGTTATAACCTCATAAAGGGACAGTGGTCAGAATTGTAAAAAATGGCCTGGTCATTAATGTGCAAACCACATTTGGAGGTAAAGGGGTTAAAGTGACTGTTCCCCGACCACGTTTTTATTTGATAGATAGCACGTCTTTATGAATTAGATGTTATTTCTGGCCTCAAACCTTATGGATTGCATAGAAATGTCTGCCATGAATTGTGTCCCTATTTTTAACACAGGAAGGGATTCTAGAATAACTTCTCTGGGAGTGCTGGATTTTAATTAAGATGTTAACTCTTCAATTCAAAAGGCACATGGGCCTAGCTACCGAGGTGGCAGCTATTTTGGCCCGAATAATGGCAGCTGCTGCCTCCCAGCTTCTTTTAAGTAATCCCTCTACCTTCTTATCCATGGCATCACGAAGGCATGATGAATCCTCAAAGGGCATTGAGGTTTTCCTTGCCACTCTGGCCGTGGGAATGTCAATTTTTGAGATCTCTTCCCAAACCTTGATTTCGTCCTGGCCTTAAAATCCCTGGAGAGAAGTCTTTTTCCCTACTCTTCTCATTTCTCCAGGATCATTGTTTTAATAGGTTTGTTGACTGGGAACACTTTATCTGTGTTCAGTCCTTTGAACATTTCATCTTGTAGCGAGTGTGCCACCTGAGTATACTCGATTCTCATGGTACTCCATACTGCTCTTAAAAAATTGTCAGTGTTTTCAGACGAGAAGAGGTACTTTTTTCCTTCAGAGGTAACTTGAGGAATATCTTCTACTCCCTCTAGGTCCTGTTTGGTGTAGTAAGAATATTGTTCCTCTAACTATTCCTCCGTAGTAAGAATATTGTTCCTCTAACTATTCCTCCATCTAGCTATCTTATGACAGGATGTACTCTGGGGCGGCATAAGACTAGATACCGTGCTCTGGACCTCCTCCATGACCATGGACCGCATATATGCCATGAATGATGACTGTCCCACATTAAGGGTTTTTGCAATACAATCTGCACACAACTGCTTCTAATGGGCATCTGGTATTTTAACATTACAGGCAGGACATCTTGCTTTTTTTCCGAAAGGAGGAGCCAGATGTTAAGGGGGCTCCTCTAACTGCCCATAGATTGCTCAAACTGCACCTCTGAACGATTAAGATTAATATCCATGGTTAGGACTCTGTGCATCCTCCACACCTGAATTGACCCTTTTATAGGGTCTTACCTTATCCCAGGTGCTTAAGGAACTCCAACCTTGGAATATCCCTGCGTTCCACGCACGCTGCGCTGTCCAAATCAGAGTTTCCCCTTTAAACCAGAAGTGTATTCCACGCTAGAACACACACGCATCCACAAAAAGCCATCCCAAACAGAAGTGCGTTCCATGCTGGAATGCATGCCATGTGACTTCCTGGAGGTGCGACTGGAGGCTTTAGCTTCTTGATGCCAAGAGCCCAGCGAGGCATCAGCCCAGAGCGTCTTCACAGAAGGAAGGGAAGAGTTTGATCCTCTCCAATCCGAGCTCCCAGGTAATCTTCATGCCGATGCGTACCTCACACTTGCATCAGTCTTTTTAGGGATAGGAAAAACACCAAAGGGGAGGTGGGGCTTTTAACCTTGTGTATTTTCTGTTCCTAGAGGACGAGAAGGACTACATCCCTGTCGTGCTCTCATGAGGGACACCTTGAGAAATTTTGTTTTAGCCCCAGATTTTACATTTTCACAATGAGTAAAAAGGATCGCAAAATGTGTCACAATTTCTGTTGACTATGGCAATACCTCATGCGTCTGTATAGTACTGCTTAGTCACACAAACCGAGACTCTGTAGGGAAGGAGCTCCATTTGTCTCCTGGAGCGCAAATTTTCCTAGAATAGTTCACAGACTTCATATACAGAGGCCCCAAGTGCCTGGGAAAATCTACTGGTGTAGAGACGACCTGACTCCATGTTATCTGCCATTGTAGTGCCCGTACATTGTATTGTGCAGTATGTTGTAGCTCACAAACATTGTGCACAGATTGTACCAAGCTCTAGCTTCTGGAGAAATTGGACCCTGTAAATTAGGCGGGCCCTCATCGCTACAGAAGTGAAAAACATGAATATGCTAAATGTGGTTTAGACACACTGTGGGGGCTCAGAAGAGAGAGGGACATTTGTATTTGAGAGCACAGAATTCACGGGATGTCTTCTGAGGGGGTCGAGGAGCCATAATGCTTTTCCAGAGCCTTTGTGCTAACAGTAATATGGAAGCCCCTATATTTCCATTGACAGGTGAAGGACATGAGTGAGAACTTGCTTATTTTGTGGCTTAAGTTGAAGCTTTTATTGTGGACATTTTACATGTTTTGGATCACATTTACCCGGCGCTCTACGCTGAGCACTTACATTGGGGTTTCCATCTAAATCTGAGTGATGAATCCCCCAAGATATCCATTCACTATATTGAAGCAGCATTCACCACACCTGAAATGACCCTTTTATAGGGTCTTACCTTATCCCAGGTGCTTAAGGAACTTCTGTGGGATCATTTGAAGAGGGCTGTCCATGCTCGGCGACCATCAAACTTAATTGAACTGGAATTGTTTTGTAAAGAGGAATGGTCAAAAATACCTTAATCCAGGTACTCATTAATAGCTACAGGCAGCGACTAGAGGCTGTTATTTTTGCAAAAGGAGGATCTACTAAATATTAATGTCACTTTTCTGGGGAGGTGCCCATACTTATGCACCTGTCAAATTTTGTTTGGATGCAGATTGCACATGTTCTGTTAGTACAATAAACCTCATTTCAAGGCAGAAACATTACTGTGTCCAATAGTTATTAGATATAACAAACTGAAATAGCTGTTGCAAAAACACCAATTTTTATAAAACATTAAGCTTAAGATTAATAGGGGTGCCCAAATTTTTTCATATAACTGTATTTTTTAAAACTTTCACTTTTTGCATGCTTCAATAGTCTCCACAGGAGACTAGAAGCTGCAGCTGTCCGATCGGCTCTCCTACATACAGGCGATGATCAGATCGCCTGTAGGTAGCAGAAATGCTCACTTGCTATGAGTGCTGACCACCAGGCGGTGTTCATAGCAATCTGGCTATGACAACCATAGAGGTCTGCTGGAGACCCGATTCTCATGTCAACCCATCAGCGTCACTGATGGGCAGGATTTCTGTCACGCTTGCTGGAAGCTCAAGTTAAATGCTGCTGTCAGATTGACAGCTGCATTTAACAGGTTAACAGCCACGGGTGGATCGCGATTACACCCGTGGCTGTTAAAGGCACATGTCAGCTGTTCAAAGCAGCTGACATGTGCCGGGAAAGATGTGGGCTCAGCGTCAGTGCCCACATCAAAGGTAGGGAATCCGAAGTCAGCGAGCTATTATGGCCAACGTCGGAAAGGAGTTAAAGGGGCTTCCAGACTCAAAGTTGGGGAAGAACAGAAGGGCATATTGGATTAAAATGCCTTACACTTTTGTTTCTCCAGCAGATAGGTGGGAACTAGGGATTTCTAGCAACAGCTTACTCTACTGTCCCTACTGTAGACCAATAAGTGCCCAGCCAAGCAGAAGATGCCAACGCTGCCTAAGTTGTATACTACTTACTGGCTCCTTAGGTAGTCTGAGCAGAACAATTGGTCACCAGGCATTTTAATATTATACGGACACTAGATTTTTCTGTATTCTGATCCTTGTCTTCAGAATAAGGCATTTGCACACTTTCAGTAAGATTGCAAAGTGTCCTGCCATTGCAAATAAACCATAGCTGAAGGCATTTTTCATTACAATGTCATGTTTACTGACAAATAAACGCAAGGAGACTTGGCTGACTTAAAAATTGTTATTTTTTGGAATGTTTGATTATTTTCAGAATATACAAATTAAGGGTCTAGGTAGTCTTTTAAAGTTACAGGAGTATGTACTTATTTTCTTCTGTTAAATGAGGATTTGACTGTAGAGTTAGTCCAACTTCGATACTTCATACAGGTAGGCTACCAGAAGTTTCACGCCTTGAATATAGTTGTACCTGGATGGAGTAAAATGAACAAAGTTAGATTTGTTCATATATTGGACAGCTTAGTGTCTTGTGTCCTTTATAAGCCGCTTTCAGGAGGAACAACCTACTGCGTAACCAGTAAATGACATTACCAATTTTCCTTTCTCCTTCTTAACTAGCCATAACTTCTTTATTTTTCCACAGACATAAGGCTGCTTTTTTTGCAGGACTAGTTGTAGTTTTGAATGACACCATTTATTTCACCATATTGAGTAATGGAAAAAAAAAATTAAAAGTGCAATGAAATGGGGAAAAACCCTAAAAACGCAATTCCACTTTTTTCAGTTTTATACCAACTGTGCAGTGAAAATTACCTGACAACCCGATTCTCCAGGTCAGTACGATTACAGAGAAACTAAGCATTTTAACTATTTTAGTGGCTTAAAATACAAACTGTAGAAAAAAAATAACTTTGTTTATGCAACATTTTCCAAATCCCATATTTTTCCATTAATGGAGTTGTGTAAAAGCTTGTTTACTATGTGGCAACCTGCATACTTTTTTTTAAATAACATTTTTGGAATAGATACTATGGCTCCGATCAATGCTTTTACGCCAGAATTTTATCTAAACTTTTATGCCACGTCAGTTTTGATGCAAGTTAGGGCAGCACAACAATTTTGCTACTTGGCCATTTTTTGACAAGCTTTGTTGAAAATAGCTGAAGCTAGGGCAGGACGTGGGCGTGGCGATCGCTGTTTGTCAAATTTATGATGAGCAGTGGTGTTTGCCAAGCCACAGATCTTACGGCAGAGACTGGAGTAGGATTTGTGGCGAGACAGGTGTACGGCACTCGTCAGATGCTACAAATTCATAAAAGGCATCTGACTCCATCACACCTTCTTCATTAAGACCAGTGTGGTTGGGCTTTATGGTTTGATCGCTTTTTATTGCATTTTTTGCAATGCTGAAGCAATTTGTTTAAAAAAGGAAAAAAAAAGGGGCGGTTGATTTGAATTTTTTTTTTTACTTTTAAGAACTTTTCCCCCCACTTTCACTTTATAATTCCTTTAGGGAATTTGAATCTGCAATCAAGCAGTTTGATAGTTTATATTATATACAGCAAATACCATAATATTGCTGTACATAGTAAAAATCAGTCTCCAGCCAGTGCAGGAAGCCACTCAGGCTGTGTGCACACGTTGCGGATTTTGATGTGGATCCGTAGCGTTTTTGGGCGGGCGGAATTGCATCAAATCCGCAGTGTAGTGCACAGCCAATGTTAGTCAATGGTAAAACAAGAATTGCTGTGCACATGCTGCGGAGAAATCCGTGCAGATTTGCTGCGTTTTTATTCCCGCAGCATGTCAATTGTTTTTGCGGATCCGCAGCAGAGGTTCCTGCTCTGGCACTCATTCATATATATTCTCTCTCTCTCCCCTCAGCAGCAATGGATAAAGGTGAACACAGTAACAAATCCACACACCAAAAACACATTATAAATCGGCAAGGAATCCTCATCAATTCCGCCTGAAATCTGCAAGCGTTTTGTCCTGCGTTTTCGCCCAACAGATGCGGATTCCCTGCAGAAAATTCCGCAGGCTAATCTGCAACTTGTGCACATACCCTCACAGTGCATGCACGGCACCTCAATTGACACTACGCAAGCGCAGCTCTACAATGTGGTGCACAAGCGCTGGATCTTTCAAATCGGAGTCGAGTGAGCGCAACCACGGGATCATCATTCAAATTGTGTGGGCGGCACCAGCAGTGACTGAATGAAATGAAGCACACCCCTATGACTAAATGACCAGGTATGATATAACTATATAAACTGCGTTTTGATAATAAAAACGGTAAAAAAAAACCCAAAAAGACAGTGTAAGTGTTGCACATTGCATTACTAACACACTTGAGACAGCTAACATGCTAAAAAGGAATGATCAAAGTATTTTTAATTAATAGATCTTGGAATGAAAGAGTTAAAGAATTGGATGTGTTAAAAAAAAAACAAAAAAAAAAAAAAAAAAAAAAAAAAAAACATTTCCTGCGCTGATATAATCTTATAACTGTGCCCCTGTTGTGTACTGTGTACTGGCCGTGTCTGATCGTGCAGAAACATGGTCTGATCATACCACATTTCCTGGTCAGGGGAGGAAGCAAAAGAGTATACAGATATTACAGGATTGCAGTGGATTCTTATTGTGGGATAAAATATTTCCATGCCTGTTTAAACACAAGCAGCAAATGATTCACCTCACAGACCGAATCAGCTGAGATCCCCTGCTGTCCCGTCTGTATGTTCTTTTGGCGATATAGTATGATCAGACCACGTTCATATACAGCCATTTAAATGCTGCAGTCACCACTGCCCCCTATCTATGGAGACCATTCTAATCCGTAAGTGTTACTGTACAACTAAGTGTGAAATGGCCTTAAAACATAAGGAATGAAAGAGGAAAGTGCATTTTCATAATCTGATCCAGAAGAATGTCTTTACCTGTTAAGTTTTTCATTTTGAGAATGTGCGCCATCATCTGCCGCTCCGACAGGCAACAACATAACATTCTTTCCGGTCGCTTCTTGGAAAGTTAAAGTTACGGGAATGCTTCCACCTTCTCGAGTCAGGTCAGGTTCAACATTAAACACTGTAGAGATAGTACAATGAGTAGGGAGTACAATCTATATAAAATGCTCAATCGACGCCAAGGTCCATTTCTATTCAGTTAGACCACATTGCATCATGGCGTACCAGCTTTCATGGCTTTCCTTCCAGCTAGGTAGTGGGGGTGGTTGAAGTCTGATACCCAAGGTTTTCCTCCATGACCCATTGTAACTTTAAACTTGTTAGGACTACCCAACGATTCAAACTGCTTGTTTAAGTAGTCTTCCACCTAAGTAATAAAGGGAAGGAAGATTATAATTAGATTGATGTAAAAGACAAGCGAGTCATCCATATCCACCCCCTGTCATCTTTTTTTCTAAAATCATAATATTTTAAGGAGAAAAAAAGATTAAAGTATATCTTGTTAGAGCCTCTGCTAATGGAACAACAAATCACCATTTACTGTAAGTACTGCTGGCATTAGCCACAGACATACAATTTTTTTTAATGGATTGTTAGATCCCTGTATTAACTTAACAACTTATCACCTATCCTATGGAATCGGTAGTATAGGATGAATAGGATAGGTGATAACTTGAAACATCCTTCTTGAACATATCAAAAATACTGAGCAAAAAGGAACATTCTTAGACTTTTAAAACCAGGACACAAGAACTCCACATGTGGAGCACAGAGTCCAATAGAAAGAGGGCAGATCATATAAAATATATAGCAGAATTGCAGCCAGTCTTTAGTTCATCCTAATATGAGGATTATTTTAGCACAGTAAAAAGCCAGATAGTATCTACAGAGCGAGCTGGTGCGTACCGCGTACCACTAGGGGTACCAATTGACCACACATGCTCAGCCATCTATTGTCCTAGTTATATGCAACAGATTCCCCAGTCCCAAAAAAACTCTGTATACACTACCCCTGACTTTATGGCACTAGAATAGAGCCTCGTACCTGTGCGAAGATTTATACTTTTAAAGCTGTTTGCAGATATGGTGACCAAAGACGCAAGATTGACTGTGCATGCTCTGCCACCTGATATCAGTTACATACACAGAACCAAAAGACAAGCAGGATAAGTGCACCATCCTGATAAAATAGAATTTTTGTACCCATGAATTGTTTTTAATAGGGGTGAATTGGTAGAATTGGGAAAAAAAACAAAATCATAGAATGTTAGAGTTGGAAGGGACCTTAAAGGTCATCGTGTCCAACCCTCTGCACAATGCAGGATTCACTAAACCATCCCAGACAGATGTCTGTCCAGCCTCTGTTTGAAGACTTTCATTGAAGGAGAACTCACCACCTGTCGTGGCAGCCTGTTCCACCCATTGATCACCCAGACACGTTTCCTTCACAAATATAAAAATTATAAAACCCCTTCTAGAGGCTATAACACAAGACCAAAGTTACATTTTTATATTTGCTCACACATGTGAATTTATAATACTGAAGTTTCCTACCTGTTTCTTCACATTATCTGGAGTCATATGAGGCACAAGTCTTATAGAGAATTTGCCGATGACTTTTCTAGGTATGACTGTTTTGGCTCCACTTGCAGAGAATGCTCCCTCAATACCATGGAGTGAGAGTGATGGGAATCGCCACCTGTGCATCAATATCTGTTCCTGTGAAAACAATCCACACGTGTCTGTACTGGTCAACGTTTTACCTGGGGCCGAAGATAAGGAGGCAGCTACAAATCAGGAGCAAGCGCCCTGTAAGTATTAGTTTCACACCACATTTTTGCCATAGAAGTTGGGGCAGCCAATATTTATCCCAAATGCAGCATACTGATGAGAATAGAAAGCAGGATCACTATATAGTGAAATTCTTTTGACATGAACTTTACAATGGAGGTCAATGGCAAAAACAGTCAACCGTACAGACATTTTGTTGCTTCCTATTGCAGCAGAATACAGGTTTTTCATAGAGTAAGCAATACTATAATATGGTGTGAACCAGAGCTATGATTTTTTTTTCCACACTTTTCTTCACTTACAGTTCAATACAAAGAAAGTGATCAGTTTAATGAGCAACTTTCTATTGTAAAAATCAAGTTAAAAATAAAACTATTCAGAAAAATACACATGAAGACAATGTCTTCTATATTTTGATGAAGCCTACCTTTGATGCATGTAGGAGTTTACTAGTACCAATATCTTTAGCAAATTCCTCAAGATCAAAGTCGATAGCGTCGTAAATTGCTTTCTCGTCATTTGAGACAGGTTCCACAGCTTCATATATTCCAGGAATAAGAATTTTTCCCTTCTTGTCAATTAAACTGCCTTGGGGAGAAAAAATAAATAAATGGGACATTCCTACATATTCCATTGGGATTTTTTTGAAGGAAAAAAAGCTTACAGGTCTAAAAAAAAAGTTTGAAACATGAACATAAAGGGTTACATTTACTAAGGTTGCTAATTCTTTTTGGTGCAAATCAATTTTTGTCTATATTTTTTTTATGGAAACTGTTAGAGACCAGCAAATATTATAAATCCACCATGTATGGTGGTGGTATGGTGATTCATCTATGACCTATAAGAAGCATGCTACAAATGGGTGAAAATCTTTTTATGCTATAGTGTATGATTGTACATTATGTAAAAAAAGTGTAGAGGTCTTTGTAAGCTCTTAGGTAAGAAATTATTTAAGGCCTACCCATTAGAAAAACAAGATCAGTCATTGCTTCGTGGACAGAACCTCCGTATACCCCTGAGTGAAGATCTTTGTCACAGCATTCAACCTACAAGGGGAAAAAAATAATACCTTCTGAAGGGCTAGATCAAAAACCATGACACCAGTCTTCCCCCTCCCTAAACATCATGTTCACATTTTTATAGAATTCATGACAAATGACAGATCAACTGTGAGCCATTAGGCCATTATGGTAAAAGTGCCTTAACGTCAGCCATATTTACTACATTTTGTAGTCTCCCCGTCTTCAGATTCTGTTGGGAACCATTAGGATTTCTTATATGATTTGCACACTCTGTAACAGGCTTTTATTTTTCATAACTCCATTTTCACTCAGACAAGTTGGAACAACAGGTCTTATTTTCTGCCTAGCATCTAGCTAATAGTCTATGCAACACGCTCTCCCTTACCACCATGGTGAGTACAGTCTACACTTAAAATAGTAGGAAACCACAAAATAGAATATAGTTTGATCATGCCTAATGCATCGCCAGCAGATAACTGATGCCATAAATTACTTGACTTCTGGGATTGCACTGACTGGCAAGACAAAAAGGACTGGCACTCTTCCGAGTACTGAGCCTCTGGACCAGTAGTTGGCCATGCTCCGCCATATGACATTTATGTATCGGATAGCTTTATAGTCTTTATTAAGGAGACAGCACAACAGCTAAATCTGAGGCACCACATATACATTACATTATACAGTTGTGTAAATCTTGTCACCACTCCTCACAGGAGTTACAAAATGGGAAGAGATAATATAAATAAGTGAATAAAACAATTGCCATTCATGATAACTTCATTTACTAGCAGATGACACGTTCTTACTTGTATCTTGCCTGCCAGCCCCGGGTGATTACAGGGAATCTTTATAAGCAGAGAGGCTACTACATACCTCAACAAAAAAATAGCAGATGCCACGTAGCCCATATGTGATACATGGCTTATTCTTTCCTAGCCAGTAGTTATCGGAAATGCAGACGTAATCCACATCCTTGAAAAATGTATCTTTATGGGCAAAGATTAAGTCATCCAGGCCTTCTGATCCAGACTCCTCCATTCCTTCAAAGCAGAACTTGAGATTGACAGGAAGTTCCTTTGGAAGAATACATATAGTCAGGTTATCAGCTTATTTCCATACAATAATTAGTTGTAGTGACCGAACTAACTGAAGTCTCGACCACTGGTTATCCTTATGGTAGAATAGGTATATGTCTATGACACAAGGGCTGTTTGATGTGTTTACAAGGACAAGTGCTACTGGCAGACAGGTAGCAAAGATCTAACAGATGTACAGTCCTACAGAAAGGGAGCAAGTAAGGGCTGTGCCATCAGAATAATCCACTATCTACATACCCTAGTGCAGGTTAAAAGCATTAACATTTAGTGAGTAATCCCCCACTTAAGGCAAAATGTGAAATATACATTGAAGTCACCGCCACAATAATAGCAGATTACTGAAAAAAAGGCTAGAGCCAATATGGCAGTTTAACATCTTAGATGCCACAGCCTCCATAGTTACCCCATCACCCACCCCTCTAATGTGAGTAAAGCCTCATGTCTGCCATAATTGTACTCCTACGGCTTTATAGAAGACCACTAATATGATAATACACAAGTGCTTCACTGTATTGTACAAGTGATCAAACGATAAAATGTAGTTTACAAAAAAAAAAAAAAGCTAATACTATACCCCAAGCATGTATTGGTCATCTTATGCGTATGCAAATGTGGACGCGTATGTTTCAATGGGTTGTCTGGAATTTAACCGATAACCTATCCATGAGATGGATCAACAATATAAGAATATGGGAAGCCCAACACATGGCAACGCCAAGCAACCGTATATACTCCGGTAGTGGCCAAAACTAAGCAAAGTACAGGACAAAACTCAGGAGCCCCTTATATCTCTTGGATGTCTGATTTGTATGTGTTGCCAATAACTCCTTGTTCCCACAACCAGCATTTGGTGCGTTTCTGATGTTGCAGAATTTCTGCAGCCATTTAAATTTGGTTACTTGCAGTTTTGTGTGTTTTTTTTTTTTTTAACATGTATTGTATAGCGTTTTTGACACTGCTTTTTGATGTGTCATGCTTTAATCAAAGCGGCTTTATTTTAGATACTTCCTGGTATTTGGCAAAACTTTATTGACATACTTAACTGAAGATTACAGGCCGTTTTATGCGTTTCCGCTGCGGAAACATGCGTAAAAACACAAGTGTTTTTTTTTACCTAGGGAATTTCTGCAGCTACTGAAAGTCTATGGGGAAATGTCACACAGAAAAGTACCGGACCAGGAAGAGAAATTGACATGTTGCGAATTTGGAACGCACCACAGGAAAATTTACACCAAGTAAAACAAAAGCAGTGGGCATGAGATTTCTATAAATCCATCAACCTTGCTGTAAGATGCTGCGTTTTGAACACAGCAAAAATACTCAAAAGTCAAAAACACATTGGGGGAAAGTAGCCTTATAGCCATGTTACAGTGCTGTACCTCTTGCTTGTACGTTGCCATACAGCACCCATAGATGAGACTGGTGACTGTGCACACTGGTCCGCCATGGGAACACAACTTTATGATCCTATTGACCAAGCAGTGTAGTGCACAAGCCAAGATGATCGGATGCACTACATTGATAGTAGACAGACTACGGCAACAGAACTTATTTCAAAGTTTCAAAGTGCAGTTTGAAATATATATATATATATATATAGTTGGTGGGCAATAATAGCAGATAAGGTTTAATCACCAACTCCAGAGCAGTTACTGTTTTACCTGCTTTGTTTGCTGATAGGCCTCAATGCAATTTAACCATGCAAGCACAGGACCTTTGTCATCTGTAGAACCTCTCCCATACAGTTTACCTAGACAAAAACAAGTCCAAGATTGAGATAATGTAGTCAGTCACTGAAAATCCGATATATCTGCACCAATAATGACAGTGTAATATACTACTTCAGCCAGTATGTTATCTTAAAGATGTGCAATTAGGATCGTCAGCACGCTACCAAGTTCAAAGGTGCAGAATAATCCAAAGATCACAGTGTTGTTGCAGACATAATTGCCAGCTCTTCAGTCAGTGCAGAGTGCAAAGTGTACCAGTGACCCCATCTAAAGTAATAAGCGGCAGACAGGAAAGGAGAGCATGCACAGCCATTCTACTGATATACATATATACTTACAGAACTCGCTTCAGGTCGGTACAATTTTTTTTTCAGAATGGGGGGGGGGGGGACAAAAAAACAAACAAAAAAAAAACAAAAACAAAAGAACACGCTCATTTGCACTGCCCCATTGAATAATATTGGTCCGAGCGCTGTCTGTTTTTCCATGAACAGCACTCAGACTGAAAATACAGTCATGTAAACAATCCCCAAGGTACATGTCACACATCTGTGTTTCACAGCCTAACAAAGCAATATATTACAATCGGCCGCAGGACTCCTGACCCGAGCTAGTCAGCCTTATGGGCATATATGAGACTGTTGAAGGCGCATCTAGGGGGATAAGGTGCAACCAAGAGTAGGGGGCGGAGGTTGGTTGCCATCGAGCTAACTGAGGCGGTGGTGGTCCAAGGTTAAACAAGGTGCAGCATGTAAGAACCCAGTGATCAACTGTACTCACAGCTTTCAGATGCATCACCAGAGTGATCAGGTCATGTGATGTGATCATAGTACTGATGTCATTCGCTTGCGTGCAAACAAGATTGGTTGTAGGTACTCTAGCGGAGATGGAGACACCAAAGAATTAGTGAAACGGGGTGGACACAGTTTGGGGACACAGTATTAGGAGAAAGGGAGGCAATGAGTGACATGTATGAGGAAACCGTATTGGGGGGATAAGTGCAGACACAGTATGGTGAATGGGCAGACAGTGTAAGGGCACAGCCAGGAGGGGACAGTATACCAAGGAGGGGGGACTGTGATGAGCAGGCACAGAATAGAGACTGGGCCCTATAGGGGGTGGGGGGGGGAGACAGTGTGAAAGGGTGGCCCAGTATGGAAAGGAAAAGTGTGTATAGGTCATAAGAGGGAAAGTGTGGGGGTCATATTTTGTACAGGGAATATTGTGAAGGGCAATCATCTATAAATGTAACTGGATGTAAGAGTTATTTTTTATACTGACCAATTCTCATCAGTACTGTGGTTCCTGTATGGTTCGCAGCCTGAAGATGAAAGATAGCAACAACTCCCAGTATCTCAATACCATTGTTAAAGACATATTGGGAGTTGTTGGTTCATGCAATACAAATGTGTATGGGTCTGACCTGACATTACAATTAATTTAACATGTACTGATGGTCGTTATGTGATACACTTAATGAAGTGTTGTGCCGACTGACAAGTTAAGGTTTAATAAGTTTTTTATTTATGCTAGCATTAAAGGGGTTGCCCAAGTTTGTGCTGAGTCTGCAACCATTCTATGACTGCAGACTTCTGAATTCTCAGAGTGCGCACTGCATGCTGTCAGGATTCTCTGTTGCCGGCGATTTACATAAATGTGGTCACATGCCAACTATACATGCGTTGCTTCACTCCATGAAAATGAATTGAGCAAGATTGGATACATCTAATCAGAATGTGGTCAGAAGTATACAAATCGCACACTTGCGCTCACATGACTACACTCTTGCCATAGGCAAGGGAAAAGCCCTTTAATTATAAAATGAAGTCCTATACCCAATCATAACAGCGTGTCATATCCTCAATGTCAGGATTCAGCTCTGCTTGCAGGTTCCAGCAGTCATCACATGGCCACTTCACTACTATGCGATTTTCATTTTCTTCCTGCTTCTCTCAGTTTTTCACTGAACATTGAGAGAATTAGGGAGAGCAGCTTGTTGGCACGTGAAGTGTACAAATTGCATATGTACTTGGGAGGGGGTAAACTGAATTCCTGCACCATGTGCCAGAAAACCTAGATCTTCAGCAAGGAAACTTGGCACTCCAGTGGATGAAAACTTTGAACAATTTTAATGGCAGTTAAGATATACCTCTGCCAAAACGGAACCTTAATACCAGCACTTGATTCAGACAGAAATGTCTGAATCAAAATCCACTAATTCCATTCCCTTGTTTTTGGAGAAAGCAAATGGTCTTCTGTAAAGCACATTGAGATGTGACTATCGCAGAAAGTCCTGCAATAAATGTTCCATTTGTGACTTCAACCTTGAATGAGGAAGGGAGGTTGCATTTTTTCTGCAAAAAAATATAAATGCTATATTTTGTGGCTTTTTACACATTTATTTCCCTCATGTTTATCCCACCTAAAAAGCATCAGGATTTAGTGTTTTCTATAGATGTCAGTATAGAGAAAAAAAATAATTAAAAAAATCATGTTTTTGTCATTTAGGCTGCATGCCCACGATCAGGAATAGTAGCATTTTGGATGCAGTGTATTAGCTGCGTCCTAAACTCTGCGTTCTACATTACGCACTTGACTTTTGGAACTATGCAGATTTACCGCATCTAATGACAGTCTATTGGGGAAAATACAAAGGAGACTAGGGGTCCCCACTACAGAAATGGACACCCTGCGGCTCGGAAACCCGCACCGCAGGCGAGTTTATGCAGCGTTAAAAAGTACAGTGGCCTTGGGATTCCTATAAATCCCAACCCCTGTGAATGTAATGTAGAACACAGCATTTTGGACACAGCAAAAATACACTGCGTCCAAAACACTACTATTCCTGACCATGGGCAAGCAGCCTTTTTTTCCCCCAAGTCAATGTTAGCAGGATGCTAAATAGCTAAAATTGTTAAGCGCTCGTAAAAACAAAAAACAACTTTGTAATTAACTTATTAAAATTCCTCCCAATTCGTCACAAGGGAAGATTTTTAATTTGATAGTTTACAGCTCATTGTCTAGGTTGCCACCTCTACAGTCTTTGACTGGTGGTCAATCTCTTAGGGCCCCGTCTCACATAGCGACGCACCAG
>VIAB01011120.1:70297-80645 GCA_009801035.1 Oophaga pumilio
ATCGCTAATGAGTTGTGTTTGGAATCACACAGCTAAGTCGCTAATGATATCGCTACTGCGTCATAAATGGTGACGCAGGTGCGATCTCATTAGCGATCTCACTAGCGATCTCGCTTAGTGTGGCATTACCCTAACAGTGATAGTTGAGTACAGATAATGTAGTAGATGTCACAGGCAGTCCTATGTAACACCACAGATAACACCGTGATAACTCTGCGTAAAGATTATGTGGTATATGTCACTTGCTGTCCTATGTAACACCATAGATAACACCATTATACCTCTCTGAGTAAAGATAAGGTGGTAGATGTCATCTGCAGTCCTATGTAACACTGATACCTGGATGGAGGATAGAGTCAGGCGCAGTCCCAGCCTGGATTGATCCGAGCAGTTATGACAGCAGGCCTCTCTGTCAGATACTGGCAGTGATTAGTGACTGCTTGAAGCTTCATGCTTGGTTGGTGCTGTGTGTTGAGATATCTCATCCTGCCCCAACCAGACAGCTCAGAGCTCAGAATCACAGTCACTAATCACTGATTACAATCTCTCTGCTGCCATTACTTCAGCAAGGAGCTGAGAGGCAGCAGTTTTCACCTCCTGTTGAAGAGGCTCTTGGTCTGTGTGTGCAGACGCTGCTCAGCACAGGATAGAAGATGGTAGCAGGAGGTTGTAAGTAAAGGTACTGCCACACTTAGTGATCTCGTTAGCGATCTCAATAACGACGCAAGCTAATGAGATCGTTTTTGTGATCGTTTTAATGTCTCTAGTAGCTGCCACACTTAGCGATCTCGTTAACGACTCAAAAGCAGTTAGCGATCTCATTAACGACTTTAACAGTCATTGCGATGTAAAAAACAGCGCACATCGCTCACAAAAGGTGCCAGACACAGCGATATAGGCTCACCAGCGGGACGCCAACGATCTAAATACGGTCCAGAACTCTAGTGAACGATCAGCGAGATCACAGCAGGGGCCACGTCGTTGCTACATGCCACACATGTTAGAGTCACGAACGAGATCGCTAAATAGTGACGTATTGTAGCGATCTCGTTAGCGACGCTGTTTAGTGTGGCATACCCTTAACTGGCTGAGGAGAGGATGAGCTGGGAGGAAAAACAACCTGCATACCTAAAATCGAGGAAAAACTCAAGAAACAAGTTGAGCAAAAATGTTGAAAAAAAATTGAGAAAAAAATGTAGAAAAAAAAGCAGAGGAAAAACTCAAGAAAAAAAGTTGTGTTGAGGAAAAACGTAGAAAAAGAAAGTTGAGGAAAACCTGGAGATAAAAAAGTAGAGTAGGAAAATAGTCAAGGAAAAAAATAGGGAAAAAAAGTTGGGGAAAAAAAGGTAGAGAAAATAGTTGAGAAAAAAGATGAGGTGAAACTCAAGAAAAAAAGTTGAAAGTCGAGAAAAAAATTGAGAAAAAAGTTGAGCAAAAAAAAGTAAAAAAAAAAATTTGAGGAAAAAGTCGAGTAAAAACGTCAAGAAAGGCGAGAAAAAAGTCAAGGAAAAAGGCGAGGAAAAAATCCATTAAAAAGTCAAGAAAAAAAGTTGAGACGAAAGTCAAGGAAAATTTAAGAAAAAAAGTCACAAATAGTAAAGAAAAAAAGTCGAGGAAAAATCGTAAAAAAGAAAAGTTGAGAAAAAATAAATCTAAGAAAAAGTGAGAAAAATGTAGAGACAAAAAAGTCAAGGAAAAAGTCGAAAAATCCATCAAATAGTCGAGCAAAAAGTCAAGAAAAAAAGGTGAGAAAAAATTAAAGAAAAAAGTCGAGGAAAAATCGTAAAAAAATATGAGAAAATTGTAGAAAAAAGTCGAAAAAATAAATCGAAAAAGTGAGAAAAGTCGAGGAAAAAGTTGAGAAAAAAAAATTAAGGAAAAACAAAAAAATAGTCAAGAAAAGAATTGAGAAAAAAATCTCAAGAAAAAGATGAGAAAAAGTAAAGAAAACAAGATGAAGAGTCGAGGAAAAATCATAAAAAAAGTTGAGAAAAATTATAGAAAAAATAAATTGAAGAAAAACTCAAGAAAAAAAGTCAAAGAAAAAAGTTAAGAAAAAAATCGAGTAAAAACTCAAAAAATAGTTGAAAAAAGAGTTGTGAAAAAATCTCAAGAAAAAAGACAAGAAAAAAGTAGAGAAATTAGTAAATACTCAAGAAAAATAGTCAAAAAAGTGGAGGAAAACTCAAGAAAAAAAGGCAAGAAAAAGTAAAGAAAAAAGTTAAAAAAAAAAAGGAAAAACGCAAAAGAAATAGTCTAGAAAAGAGTTGATAGAAAAATCGAGGAAAAACTGAAGAAAAAAAAGCGAGAAAAGGTCAAGAAAAAGATGAAAAAAAGTAGAGAAAAAACTCAAGAAGAGTCAAAAAAAGTAGAGAAAAAATCTATTAAAGAGATGAGAAAAAAAATTAAGAAAAACTCAAGAAAAAAGTGAGAAAAGTGAAGAAAATAGTCAAGGAAAAAAGTAAAGAAAAAAAATCGAGAAAAAAGCCAATCAAGAAAAAAATGGTGAAAAAGTCAAGAAAAAGTTTAAGAAAAGAATGTAGAAAAAAAAGTCGAGAAAACAGTAGAGGTAATACTTAAGAAAAATAGTCGAGGAAAAACTCAAGAAAAAAGGGCAATTAAAAAAGTTGAGAAAAAAGTAGAAAAAAAAATCAAGAAAAACCTAACTCATAAAAAAAAAAAGTCGAAGAAAAACAAGAAAAAAGTCGAAGAAAAATGTCGGAGTTAAAATGTTGAAAAAGGCTAGGAAAAAAGTTGTAAAAACGTCAAGCAAAAAAATTGAGGAAACCGTCGAGGAAAAACTCAGTCAAGAAAAAAGTTGAGGAAAAAATGTAGAAAAGCGTGAAAAGAAAAAGTCGAGAAAAAAAGTTGAGGAAGAGGGGGTGTGGCCTAGGCATCCAGAAGGACAGACATGCTTCTTTGCAGTTCCTGCTCCTAGGCTGTTATTTTCATTTAATTTGACCATTTAAAGTAGCCTGAGCAGATTTACAGATGGTCCAACCGATTGCAATACAGTAGGACCATGGTATAGTATTGGTGGATGAAGCAGCCCTGACCGGATCCCTGATTCCGTGACTGTGGTCCCTGTAGGCCGAGACTCCAGGAGCTGTTAGCTGCTCTGGGCCGGATTGTCAGGCCCCAGAGAGGCTGTGGATTGCTGCCTCCCCCGCATGCAGTGGATTGCCTGATTGTCCCGGGGAGTCTGACGGAGGGAAGAGACGGAAGAGGTGAGGAGGTTTCCCAGACGGAGAATACTGGAGCCGTGCGGCTGTGACGTGCCGGGTTCCCTCTCCCTCCCCCCTCTGGTGGAAGCGGTGGTGCCACTTACCCGGTGGCCTCGGCTGGTGATCTCTTGGGCGACGGGTGCCTGTGAAGGAGGTGCAGGTATGGAGGGTCCGGAGGTCTCTGGGACCGGATCTCATGGTGCAGTAGCTGTCGGCTTCAAACCAAAAGTAGAGAGCCCCGGCTGCCATTTTTGGAAGATTCCCTGGGGATCACAGATCTCGAGTGGGGCTACAGACTTGTTGCTGAGCCTGATTGCCGAAGATAGGAAGCAGAGGAGATGGGAGAGGTGAAGTGGAATCCCCAAAGGGTTGTCCCTTTGATCACTGGTTGTGACAAGGTGACCCCTCTCTCTCCCCCTCACCCCCCTCTCTGTGAAGACACTGCTTTCATCTGATCAGTTTATGCTCCTTCATCCACAATAAAGTTAACCACAGGATTCTACATTTGTAAGTTCTCACAGAAACACTGAATTTAAACAAATACCAAATCTTTGATATCTTCTTGGACTATCTTTTAAACCAAGAATATTCGGTTTTTCTTTGTAAAAGAGATTGAAAGAATCGCTTTACTGCCATCTGCTGTTCATTAGATGGAATTATAGCTTATTCCACACTTAACAGATGCTTCTGCTGTACTCTAATTAAAAGAAAACTATATAGACCTATAATTATAGGTTTTCTAAGAACATTCAGAGACAAATAATTACCAATTTTTTTAATTCTTATTGGACTGTTTTGTAGGTTATGAACATTTAATTCTTCTGAACATTAGATTTCATTTCAGCTTATTTCACTCTGCTATTCTTTTCAGAAAAGTTTTCTATGTAGCCAGATTAAGTGACTAAGTAAATTATCATTTATGTGAGAGTGGTGATCCACTTTTACATAAACAAAAATGGTGAAATCAAGTAAAGAACATGCAAAAAATCTTACAGAACATCAAGTCTCCCAAAAACACCTTTACTGCCATCTGCTGTTCATTAGATGGAATTATAGCTTATTCCATACTTAACAGATGCTTCTGCTGTTCTCTAATTTAAAGAAAACTATACAGACCTATAATTATAGGTTTTCTGAGAACGTTCAGAGACAAATAATTTCCAATTTTTTAAATTCTTATTGGACTGTTTTCTAGGTTATGAACATTTAATTCTCTGAACATTAGATTACATTTCAGCTTATTTCACTCTGCTATTCTTTTCAGAAAAGTTTTTTATGTAGCCGGATAAAGTTAGTATATAAATTCTCATTTATGTGAGAGTGGTGATCCACTTTTACATAAACAAAAATGGTGAAATCAAGTAAAGAGCATGCAAAAAATCTTACAGAACATCGAGTCTCCCAAAAACAAGGAGAATTAGATACATTTCTCAGGAAGAAACACACAACGCACCAAACTCCCTCTAAAAATCTATCGGGTTCTCTCTCCTCTACCCAGATGGAAGACTCAGATTCTAGCCATGAGGACACAGATTGTGACTCAATGAATATTGACTCAGACCCAATTTCCAGGTCCTTTCTAAAAAAAAAGACTTGCCCAGCCCATGAAACCACTCCTCCAGAAAATTTCGGGTCTCCGCAAAGCCCTAAAATGTAGGTCACAGTTGAATCTTTAGAAGCCTCACATGTGAAATTACTGGAAGTTTCTAACACCTTAAGAGAACAAACAATCCAACATCACCACCAGATTAATACAGCATTATTGGCTCTGGAGGATCAAGAGAATAGAAGCAGAAGAAAGAATATTTGCTTGAGTCCCTGGAAGAAGTCGTCAATGAAATTTTTGCTTCAATACCTGGACAAGAAAGCACTGACATTCTCAAAATTGAGAGAGTGCACAGAGGCCCCAGACCAAAGCCTGCGGATCCTCCCAGGGATGTCATATGTGATCTACTAAGTTTTGTTGATACATCAGCAATCTTGTCAGGAGCCAGAGGAAAAACAGATCTCGGCTATGGTGACTTCTCCCATTCTTCTGTTCCAAGTCATTTCCCCAAGTACTCTAGCTAAAAGGAGGAAGAGGAAACTGCTCTTGGATATCCTAAGATTCAATAAGCTCAATTACAGATGACTTTTTACCTTTGGGCTGGGAGTACGCAAGATGGAAAACAAATTACTATAAAAACCCCTGAAGACCTTGAGAAAGCTTGGGATATTCTGGATGTGCCCCATGTTGAGGTACTTTCTTGGATGCCATTGGATACGGAAAACGATATTCGACAGCTACCAAGACAGGAGGAATGGTCTACATCGAAGAAGGCAGTTTCTCCGAAATCTAGTAAACATGGGCTGAGACACCAATGCCCTTAAATGTTGAGTCTCCTGGATGAGAGTATCTGACTCTCTCTATTCTCTGATTTGTAGGAACTAGGTTTCTCGATTGAAAACCTCTTTGTTGATGAAAGTTGGACCTGAGACTGCGTTTGTTCTTGAATAATTTGAATAAGACTTGTTTGCTCTTTTATCTTGTTACATAGATTATCACTCGAACTGTCTCATCTGCATAACTGGGTTGTGTCGGTCCCCTTCTGCAGTAGATGAGATTTCATTTGTTAATAGTTGGCTGTTAGATTTACTTTTTTTTATAGGCGAAAACGGAGACTGATGCTTAAATCCAAATGCATCTTTTATGGCTGACAACTCTTCCGGATCTGGTCACGGTGGCTTCATTTAATGTTAAAGGTGTAAACTCACCTAATAAACTTAATAAAATCATGTCATTACTAAAAAAACAAACAAATCACATTTCATTTTTCTACAAGAGACACATTATATAAAAGGGCACATCCCAGACCTCTTCTGTTCAATATACTCAATATGGTTTAATAGCGCCACCTCATCTGCTTCCAAAGGGGTAAGCATAGCGATAAAGAAGTGACTTCCGTTTACAGCCTCTCTCTTATCCAGACGACAGGTACATTTTTGTAAAAGGTTATATTGCCAACCCATTAGTAACACTAGGTAATATATACGCCCCAATCAGGGTCAGATCAGATGGATTTCTAAAACAGTGGATATTTTGATACTTTTGAATGCAGGTTTTCTGCTTTTAGGAGGAGGAGATTGAAATATTTCTCTAAATCCTATTCTTGACACCTCCACAGGTCACAATGTCAACTCAGAAAAATTTGGGAAGTTTACATAGAACACTTCAATCTCTTAATTTAGCTGACTCTTGGCGTCTTTTGAATCACTCTGTAAAGAATTACACCTTTTTTTTTTACCCAGTTCACAAGTCTTATCATAGACTAGATTATTTATTCATACAACACCAAAATCTTAAACTTCTAAAATCTGCTCACATTGATTCAATCAGTATTTCTGATCATACACCCATATTCATGGAAATAATTATAGCTATACTACTTAAGGTACTGCCACACTAAACAATATCGCTAACGGGATCGCTAAAAAACGTCACTATTTAGCGATCCCGTTAGCGATGTTGCTGTGTGCGGCAGCTTCCAGCGACGAGCTTCCTGCTGGGATCTCGCTCGTCGCCGGAAACGATCCGGACCCTTTTTTCATCGCTGGCGCTCCCGCTGGGTGAGTATACATCGCTGTGTGGCACCTTTTCTTAGCGATTTAGCGGTACTTTTGTACCGCTAAATCGCTAAGAAGATCGCTAACGGCGATAGCGTCGTTAGCTATATCGCTAAATGTGGCACACATTTAGCGATATTAAAACGATCCCGCTAGCGATCTCATTAGTATGCGCCGCTAACGATCTCGTTAGCGGGAGCGTTTAGTGTGGCAGTACCTTTAGTCCAATTCCTAATTGGAAGTTAAATTAATCTAATGCCAAGCATGTTGATCATTTGATGGATAAACTAGACCTTTTCTTTTGAGAAAACATAAATTTAGGACAACTAACACCAATTATATGGGAAACCCATAAAGCGATAATGAGGGGAGAATTCATTGCCCTGGGTGCCCATATAAAGAAAGAGCGAGAAAAAGAGATATCCTTCATTTTGCCTCAAATCAATGTGTAGCGCCCGCATCTCTGCCTGCAATCCCTCTCTCTGCAGAGATCTCAGTGTGCTCACCGCCAAGGCTCCTGTCCTGCTCCTTCCGGGTCTGCTGCTGCCCAGGGTGCATGCACCCCTAGCAGATCTTCAGTCACTGTGCTTAGAGTGCCAGCGCACACGTCCTCTTTCTTAAAGCGGCCGTGTGCGTTACTCTAAAGTGTCCTCAGCCAATAGCTGGAAGTCACTATTTAAACCACCTCCATCAACATGGAGGTGCCTGTGCAATGTTGTCAATTTCTAACACAGTTGGCAGTTCTCAGGTCCCTGTACTTGTAAGCGAGTCTGCTGCACCTGCCAGTGCTCTCCTCAATGGCAGCAGAGCCAGCTGCACTTGCCAGTGCTCACCTCAATGGCAGCAGAGCCAGCTGCATCTACCGTTTCTCATCTCAATGGGAGCAGAGCCAGCTGCACCCGCCAGTACTCATCTCAACGGCAGCAGAGCCAGCTGCACCCACCAGTGCTCACCTCATGGCAGCCGAGCTGGCTGCACCTGTCGGTGCTCAGCTGTCCATTATACTGTCCTGTCTGCACCTGTGGTTCCTGTCATTTTTCCACCTGTCTGCATCTATTGGACATTTCCCCGAGCCATTCCAGCTATCTTCTCCTAGGGGTCAATCACCATCTAACCAAGGTCAGTCCTAGAGTAGCACCTGGATCACCTCCCTTGTCTCTTCACAGACTGCGGTGTAGTTTGCTGCATGTCCGTGGTCAGATTGGGTGAGGCTCCTAGTCACGCCCCTCCAGGTCTTACTTGAGCTTTGGCACAGTGGTTCCACCACCCAACCCATTACACAATGTATTGAAACATGTTCATAAAAAATCATTAGCTCAGAAGGTTCAATTGAAACTTGGTCTTGATAAACAAACTTAAAAATATTTTAAATTTGAATTCAGCTAGACTTTACCAACGCTGTAAACAGAAATTCTACATGCACGGTAATAAAGGCAGTAATAAACTCACCTCTTTTAAAAAAACCTGTAGGCAAACATTACATAAAATAAATACAAACAAGCAACTCACAATTAGTGACCAGAACAGAAGAGATAGCAGAAGCTTTTTGGCAATACTATCACAAGCTTTATAATCTGGAAATTCCATCTTCAATGGATGATATAGGGGAAGCTTCAGATAAAATAAACAACTTCTTTAATTCTCTGACTTTACCAAAGCTAAACCCCAATGATTATATTAAACTAACATTGAAAGGCACTATTCAAGAAATTTTAGCTCCCTTAAAGACAATACCAAATGTGAAAACCCCAGGCCCTGATGGTTTTCCAATAATATAAAACATTTGCCAAAACTTTACTTCAATATTTGACGGACGTATTCAATGAATTCCTTGCTGGCCAGCCACCACCGAAACAGGTCTTAGAAGCTTTTATCACAATCCAAAAGACGGTAAAGATGTCAAGCATTGTAGCAATTATCGCCCTATTTACTTACTGAACACAGATATGAAACTGTGGGCAAAACTCCTTGCTAGAAGGATAAACACTGTTCTACCCGTCATGATCCAGGTCGGGGTTTGCTTTCTGCTTTCTGGCCTGGTCAGGTGGGGGTTAACCTTCTCTGCCTCTATGTGGGTGGCTATTTCCCTGCGCTGTGGCTGGCAACTGAAGTCAGTGATAGTTCCTGTCTTCGGAAAGAGCTGCTGACCTAGCGTACCCAGAATGTGTCCTTTGCTACCTGTCTGCCTGTATTTGTATTTGCCCCGTTCCCTACCTCTGACTTAGTGTTTTCTGTGTTATTGTGCCCCGCAGTGTATGACCCAGCTTGACCTCTGACTTGCCCTTCCGTCTTTCGTTTCTGCTTTGGATTGTTCTGTCTGGTTCTCACCTTTGGCGTGTTGCTGTGTTTTTTGTCTCGTCCTCCTGTTACCGCTGTCCCGACTGGCTTTTTGACTTCTGGCTTACTTCAGACCTTGCTCCTGCCTTCCCCTCTGATACTGCATTCCCGGCTGTTGCTGACTTGGCTTATACAACCTCTCTACTGCCTCCTAGTGGTGTTTGCTCAAGCTCTACAAGTCTTCGCTTGTGGTGAGCTCCTGTAACCTCAATTCCTCGCCCTCTGTTGGTTGTCCCTGTATTGCATGACATTACCGAGTCTAGTTCACCCAGACTAATCTGGCTTCATAAAGGGATGGGAGGGTAAGGAGTAAGTATAACTCTGTGAAAATTATGCAATCTATATCAAACGCTTTGACAATTAACACTAAGCTCACCCTTCAGTCAACTGATGCTGAAAAAGCGTTTGATAGAGTAAGTTGGCGCTTTATGGCTGCAACTTTATTGAAATTGACTAAGTCCTATGCACACTGATAGTAAACCAGAATGGGTGCTACTGAGGAAAAAATACACAAATATAAGTAGGCAACACCTCGAGCACTCTCAAGAGAAAAAGAGTCCAAAAACCAGTGATTTCTTATTATCTTGCTTTTATTCATAAACTGCTGGAGTTCACACACCAATTATGCTCCAAATGAGAATGAGAAAGGTATATACAGCCCCAACGTTTCGGCCAGTATGGCCTTTTTCAAGGGGAATTTCTGATAAAAACATAAACATAAAAAACATAAGTGTATCATAATCAGCACATCCAGATATGTTCACATATGGATCCTTAGAACACATATCTGAGAAAACTTATATAAGAAAAAAACACAAGAAAAAAACAGGGAGAAAACACAGGAAAAAACACAAGAAAAAAAACATAAAAAAAGAAAGCATATGTTATATCCTTCAGGATATGTTACCCATATCTGCTATGTATATATATATGACTACAATCTCAGTCATGGCAGAAAAAAATATCTATTCAAGTCCCACTTGTATTTATACTGTTGTATAAATGAAAAAACATTTGGCTAATGCATAAACTTGTGTTGCTAAAGTTTATATTGTTCAAATAAGTCCAGGAACATATCTAATATAAACACCACAAAACTCATAAAGATCAGAGCGCATTGGAAGTGTTATCTCTAGAAACAACACATGGATTGTGTGAATAACGCTCAAATTAGCAGGCCGTCT
>VIAB01011123.1:3679-19195 GCA_009801035.1 Oophaga pumilio
TTTATTTTTTTGAGCAGTGTATATATACTGCATATACACAGTGTATATTTTTTTTTTCAGATTTATTGTGTGAATTCTGAAATAGTTATTTAGATAGTTGCTAATAAAATCTTTTCTCAATAATCTGAAAGAGATGTTTTGTAGTATAAACACTTCATGTCTACCTCACTATTTTTATCTCAGTAAATTTGTATTTTTTTCTATTTATTTGAATTTTTCTTATTTTCTTATTTTTTTTCTCTTTAATTTTTGTGTCATTGGTAGGGTAACAATTAATCCATTGCATTTTAAATATCAGAATTCTATTAACAATTTCTGGCTTTTATTTGCTAATTGAATTTATAATAATTGAGAGACCAATCAAATCTGATATGTACTGTGATGCCTGTATAAAGGATGGGCCGTCTTTGAAACGTGTAGTGGAAGAAAAGGTTTTTAACCTACCGAGACTTGGCTTGTCTTCTCCTTGCAGTGCCCAGTAGATGCCCCTTTCCTGTTTTATTTTTTCCTTTCTGCACTCTGTAATAACTAATATTGTTTGTACAAGTCACCTCTGAATTGTAAAGTGCTGTAAAATATATTAGAGCTATTATTATTAATTAATAAGATAAATTAACAGCTTTTTGAGCTAGAAATGTAAAAAAAAATACAAAATATAAGAAATAAAAAGGTACAAATTTCCAGTGCTAGCGAGATAACAAATTACTTAGCTTGCATGCTTCCATCCCAGAACAGCAGTGGGTTAGGGATATGAAGATAAGCTGTCAAAGACTGACTATGGTCAGCAGAAAAGAACTTTGTCCTGAAGTGGACCACGCTAACCCGTTATAGTATCCTGAAGGCTTCCCTAAGTAAATTCTCATCTAGTAGCTACACAGTGATTTCTCTAAGAATTGTTTATTTTATACACCTATTTTCTTGAACTGACTAAATCCTGATTGTGACAAGAAATACACAACTTTCTTAGGTTGGCAATTAGAGAACAAATGTGAGATGATTGGCTGTAAAATGCTGTCTGACATCACACCATGGAAGGAATGACACTCTAAATAAATGCCACATACTTTTCAATGCTGTAAATGGAAAGAGTCACAACCTTTATATAATCCTCTCTGCCATACATATAAACCTATAATTGTATGAACAAAGCAGCAGTGACCAAAGGGTAGGCTGATAGAGAAACAGAAAATTACCCAGGAGAAATATCAAATGTAACATACACTAAAGTATTCTTGTAAAAAAATTAGGACAGCTTATTGCTCTTAAAGGTACATTAATGCACAACACAATATGGCCCTACAATAACAGAACCATTATTGTCAGTAAAATAGTCCTTGGAATTGGAAAATATTAAATTATCATGAATTACAGTGGGCTTTTTTGACCAGCATAAATACACATAACCTTCTATCTTGCTATGATATTAAGTTATATAACTCCTTGGGATGCCTTATAAGATCTTGATAAAACCTAGGAATGAGAAATATTTGCGGACGGTAAATTCGATAAATATAGAAATGTATAACTGGCTTTAAATTAAAGTTTAACATATAGATTAGACTTTCCTAAAAAGGAGCAAAAAACATTGGCTAATCAAACATGTACCTTAAGGTCACGTGCACTTTTGATGAGATTTTTACCTCAGTATTTGTAAGCTAAAACTAGGAGTGAGTAAAAAATGGAGAAGTCATGACATGTTTATATTAGGCTATGTGCAAACGGTCAGTAAACGCTGCGGGTTGGACGCTGCGTATATCCGTTACAGCATAGTGGACGGGATTTCAAGAAATCTCATGCCCACTATGCGTCCACAGACACCAGCTGTGGAGATGGACTTGTGGCGCTTCTCTTCAGACCGCAGCATGTCAATTTCTCTTGCAGAGACGCTAATCTTCACAAGAGAAATTTCACCCATAAAATGTATTGAACACGGTGAATCTGCATGGTTCAGTGAAAATATGTGGATTCACCTGCGTTCAATAGGCGGCAGCGCTTTGGACACAGCGAACATGTCCTGTGTCCAAAGCGCTGCCACTTCCAGATCATCTGCACATACCCTTATACTTTTCCCCTGACTGTTCCACTCCTGGTTTTGGCTTACAAATACTGAGGAAAAAACTCATATATGACATTATTTTATTTTATCTGCTGCATTTAAGGAGTCTCTACCAAGGTATTAAGTTATAACTAGAGATGGGCGAACCCGAACAGTTAAGTTTTGGTCTTACTGAACATCTAATTTTTGGACATGGACCCCAAACATGGACTTCACCAGGAAGTCCATTTTACTGTTCAGGTTCAACCCTCTCCAAACACCGGGTGTTTCTCGCACTTTCATCTGCATGAAAGCGTGAGAAATACCAGCGGGTCTGATCGGCGTTAAGATTAATACCACCGGCCAGAAAGCTCCAGTTCTCCTGCTGTCAGATGGCAGCATGAACCGGCTGCTGTGAGCAGAGGTTACAGCAAGAGCAGGTGGCAGCTAATGGAGTATTCATCAGCCGGCGCCTACGCTCTAAATAAATCATTTAAAAAAATGTGGGTTCCCCTGTAGTTTTGAAACCCAGCCAGGTAAAACTGACAGCGTGGCAAACACTGCATGTTTGGGCCCCCCATTCAAGTGAATGGGGTCTGGGTTCGGGTTCGGATACTGTTCTGGCACCTGAATCAAACTTTTTTTTAACTGAACAGCCGATCCTGCTGGACCCAAACATCCAGGGGTTCGCTCATCCAGTTATAACCTATTGATAAGACAAGTTATAACCATGGATCTCTTGGGGTTCTACTGCTGAGATTAGGGATCAGCAGATCTATTAAGATTCAGATTTGCTAAATCATGCAAATTTTACTGGGAAATTTGATTTGCAGCTAATTTATTCTTCATATATTTAATTGCCATTATTACTGAAAGATCCCAGAGCATAATTATAAGATGTAGGAAAAAAAACAACTACTCACCGCTTACCTCTCTGTCCACCCCAATACTTGCTGTCCCCAATAAGGTCCTTGGAGCCTTTTCTTACCATGTGACATACCTGTATTCCCGGACTAGTGTGATGAGCCCAGGGTTTCACTGCAGTGGTAAGAGGAAGCATCGAGGACTTTAAGGGAAACAGACAACAGCAAAGGTGGTCAGAGAGGAGGGTTGTTATTTTATTTTGCTTTTTAACCCTTTGCAGTTAAGCAAATTGGCAGCAAGCTGGCTGTTATTTCACTGAATTTGCGTGAAGTGAATTACAAAATATCTGTATTCTAAAGAATATGGATTTTGTAAAGTTTGAGGTAGAATTCAATTCCATTCATAAAAATGGGCCCATGTCTAGCTGAGGCACTTAATAATATCAAGAATGGAGCTCTGAAGTGGAGTATTGGCATCTCTGTCCAGTTCATTCTCTATGGTACTACCAGAGATAGCGAAGCACTGTACATGACTGTCTCAGGCAGTAAAATGAATGGAGCAAAGGTTAACATGCTGGACCATTGTCCCATTCATAAAGGCCTCATTAGAGGCCAGTTCTTAAATCACTTGGTTTGCTAGTGGTCAGACCCCCAGCAATCAATGAGTTATCCTCTTTTTTAGCCTGATAGTGGATATCTTATTAAGTTTGGTATGCTTTCAAAACTTTAAAGGGGTTGTCCCAAGTTCTTAAATTAGTAAAATTGCAAAGTGCTTGTAAAAACAAGCAACTTGCAATTTACCCCTTAATAAATATGCTCAGTCTTCTCAAGAATGGAGGGATTTTTAATTTCACAGTGTACAGCTTGTTGTGTAAGTTACCAGCCACGCTGCTATGTCAGAAGGGCTGGTTATCTTTGTAAAGAACATGCAGTCCTTTGCAGGCTCTATGCTTTAGCATCCACAAGTGACTCGTCTCACTTCATGTAATCTTGTGGTGACTTTGTGGTGTCACGTTGTGCAACACAACCTTATGACTTGCACTCAACGCAGAGATGGAGGCCCCGGCCTACAGTGAAAATGCCTGGGGTTTCATAGCGCAGTGGTTGTAACCACAGGTGCAAAGACCTTATGGGAGATAGTCAGCAGCAGAGGAGAGCAGTGAGGTGATTATTAGCTGTTAGGTTCATTTTCTATAGTTTGCATTTATTAGTCTCTGGGGTCTCACTAGACACACAATCATAGGAAGGGACCTTCAATTTGCAGGGAGTAAATTAGCTGGAAATTAAATTCCTAGGTAAAATTCTCGAGATTTGGCAAATTTCAATTTCTGGTGGCCACAGTGGCCCAAATGAAAAAGGGAAAAATCCCAACAAAAATCTCAGTAAGTCCCAAATGTTGGCAGTCCACATTTTTTGTGAGCGGGTGGTAGACAACTTTCAAGTTGTCTCTGAAGGCAAGCGATACATGGCACAACTGTCAGTGGTTACCTGGCGGTTGTTCTGTTTTTTAGCATAGACCTAATACATTAAGGGCTGCCATAATAAATTAATTTTTCCTTTTATTAAGAATATATAAGTATGGTGTTATGATGTGACATGCGCGTTTACTATCAACTAGAATATTCTACTACTTTTATTCAATATGTTGTCATATGCATATAGAAGTGAAATTTTGGTTATATTAACAAGGATCTGACTTACTTCAGCTTATTTTCATTGCTTTTACTTATGGTGGGTGAATAACCAAATATTTATTTAAAAGGGTGAAGAAGATACCTTACTATGCTAAATAAACTGGAACACATTCTAAATATCTTGAAGAGGTTGCAGAGAACTGGCATAACAATTCCATGTCACGGATGTTCATGTTCAAAGGACCTGAAATAAAAGAAATAAAAAAGAACATACGAGTGTTTTCTTAATGATACTCCCATCTAGTGGTGAAAGATAAAACTCAAATCAGTTGTAAAGGAAGGAAACAAAACAGGTATGTAATACATGTGTGAAGGTTGTTTTCAATTTATATTAGATAATTCTATCCATAATGAATGGTAAAACTACATTGGTATGATAGACAAATGTAAACCCCGGAAAAACTGGCGCTATCAAATACTATCTCACTGTGTTTGTCAAGAATGAAAGAATCATAAAAGATCTAATTGTTCATTTGAATGTCATGGTTTTCATTTAAAAACAATGAATCTTATTGTGAATGCAACATCTAACTCAATAAACAACTAATTGCTCTTCAATCAGAGTAGAAAGACATCTTCCAGGGATTTAGTTGACTTAGTGTTCATCTGCATTTTTTATATAAAGAGTTTTTTCATTGTATTTCTACAATATTTGTCACATCTTTGATTAAGAATAGGTAAAATTAAAGGGAAATTTTTGCATGTGACAACTGCACTTGCTGATCGGTGGATAATAAACAGGTGCAATTCCCATCCTTAAAAAAGGGCTTGAGCCTTTTCAGTATTCTCTCTGAATAGCCCATACTAGAAGGCACTATACAAGAGGAACTGGTTCTGGGATCAAATATTTGTGCAGCTCAGAAAAAGAGAGACGTCTGGTATAAGACATATTCTATTGTGTTGTGAGTCCATCTGGGACCAGAAATGCAGGGAATCTGGTGCACAGTAACTAACATGCACCAGGAGAAGTAGTCATGCTGTGAGAGGTAGCAGAAATTTTTCGACGTATGTGCAGTACAGCAGTGGATTCTATAGGTTTGGTACATCACCCCTAGATTGGTCAGTCCTAAACTGGTCCATTCAAGATCCAGAAGCTACAGAGTGCAGACAGTGTGAGAATCAGCACACCTACTGATAACATATCTATAGAGTGTGATGCTAGTCATAACCAATGGACAGGCCATGAGTCAGCGAAGCCAGACGTTCAAGGATCAATTCGAAAAAAGCACGTAGTAAACCAAGGGAAAATACGAAGTCTTAAGTCAGGTCACATTCCAGGGTCAGAATACCAGAGAAAGAGCAGATAAGTAAAGGTGCAATGACAAACGGGTAGTCAGAACACGGTCCAAAGGTCAGCAACAGGAGATCAGAGCTTACAGCACAGGGATCAGGCCAACACATACCAGAGAGCATAAGCTATTTACTGGCAGTGATCTGGGCCAGACAGCTCACCTAAATAGCAGGTCAATTACTAAAAACAGGGAGCACCTGTGGAAATCTCTGCACCTACCAGTCTCAGATAGGTCAACCAAGCTGTCAATCAATGCACTGAGAGCTTTTTTATTTTATTTTACACTCCTTCAAGTTTTCCTGATAGAATTGGCTGAAGCCAAACTTTTTGGTGTAATTTTCTCCTATATTTTCTTGTGAAATTGCACTATGTTTGAACATACCTTAAATCTGAGTGTGTAAGCGAATTGGTGTCACCTAGATTAAAGGTGCATTTACACAAGCATGCACAGGCGCCAATCAACTACATACAAGTTACTTAGTGTCCATGATGATGAAAGTACATCCCCTGTTTACATATTGAGATGTGCCGTTAACAAAAATGATTTTCATGCTACCAAAAGAAATCCATCAGTCAGCAAATAAGCATTTTAAGCTTTCGTCATTTGCACAGTGGCATGACTACATGATAAGAAATGAACATTCTTATGAATGCATATTCAACAGTGATCTGTCTTTGTTAAGGTAGTCACTCCATGAGGGAACTGACTTCTAAGTCTTCACAATTTTGGTGCCCTTATAACGACCCCATCAACCAATGTCTATGCACTCATCTTGCACCCACTAATCCAAATAAAATACACAGATTAGTGCAAATTTATAATACGTACTTCCTTGAACATGCCATCCACCCTATAACAGCAAAGCCCATTGCTTTCATTAGCCTCACCTGTCCATTGGCTCTCAACAACTGTCCATCACAATGTTCTCTTGCTTTCATGAGGTCTATTAAGATGGACATAGAAATGAAGAACAGTAGTGGAAGTATCTTACCTACAATACAATATTGATTTTCAATGCTCCTTATGCTAGCCACAATGTTCTCATACTAGCCATCATACCTTTATGTTAGCCACATTGTGCCCAGCTTGTGCTTCTGACAACATGATCCTGTAGGTTGCTAAGTAGGCTCTTCACACTAAAGGAACACAAAAAAATGTGGAGTCTAACTGTAGTTTCAGCACACTGTTTGGCTCAGTAGAGAGGGAGTTATTTGGATTTGGGAGTGCAGATTTAACTGTATTTTTTTTGGGGGAGTCATGTCGCTTTCCAAGAGTCTTTATGGTGCTAGTAAAGTGGAAACTCCCTAGTTTTCCATTGAAGGATGATGGACCTGACTTAGTGAGGACATCAATTTTGCCAGAAGATTTAAAGTTTCTATTGGTATAGATTTTGGGATACATTAAATGTTTTGATCACTTTCAAGGCTAAGTTCACATTTATCCTGTGCTCTACATTGAGCACTTACATCAGGGTTTCTGGAATGATTCACTAGAATTTGGCAGATGGAGCCACTTTGGACTCTGATTGTCCTTTCTTTCCTTCTGTGCTTGGGCACCTGCGCAGGCATACTTCTCTGACCTGACCAGGGCAGAGTAAAGTACTGCAGTGATCATGTGCAAGCACTCTTTGACTTTTCCCGGCACCTGCGCACTTCAGTACTTTGCTCTGCTCTCAGCAGGGTGCAAGCATGAAATGGACACTGTGTATATGAATTTGGAATGCGTTATCCATACAAAGCAGGTGAGCATTATAAAAAAAAACATTATTTTCTTGCAAGTCAACTTACACATAGGATATTAAAATGCTGTATATTACAGTTGGGCTGAAAGGTGATGGCCTTATCTTATATGGGACAGAATTGGTGACAGGTGCCTCTAACCTTAATTTCATATTTTCTTATGTAGAGTGAAAATTAATTTATAAGTATTGTTTTATTAACTACAAACGTTTTGTGTCATATATTATAAGAATGTAGACAAAAAAGATTGAAACACCAATATTTTCTATATTTTATGTTCACTTTTGATGTTGGTAATGCTTGAAAAGAGCTGATTTGCTGCCATCTGCTGGTGGAAATGTTCCATACAGATAATTTGTGGAGAATATACTTTTTAATACCATTATTTATCACCAGCACATTAAAAATTCAAAGCTGTTTTTTATAATCCTGTGTAATTCACAGCTAATAACCTTGACCTCTTCACAGGGAAAATTGACCATAAAAGTAAATCTTTTTTTTTTTACTATTTTAATTTTGAACAGAAAGAAGTTGTACTTATTTTTGTACTGCAGGTTCCTTGCTATGTTTACGTTTTTCTAATATATGGAAAGGTGTGTGTCTACATCTGTGGGTTTAGCTGATGGCTTTGGAGGTCTTTGATGTTCGTCTTGTGTCAGAGCTATCATGTCTAATTAGTCCAAGTATAACTCTGATGAGTGACAGTTGTGTTGAGATTTCTTCTCCTGCATCCTCATTTTATAAAAAATAAATGTAAATGAAAATTGTAAAAAAAAATAATCTGCAACAATAAAATGATACAATTTCTTTTCCCCATGAGCCTTCAAACTATTCTGACAAATGTCAGGCATTATATATATTATATTAAATTCATGGAAAATAATGATGCACACAAATATAAATGTTTTTCTATGTCTCTCCACAGGAATCAAAACTAAATACAGTAACTAAGCACATAAGGTGGTTTAAAGGCAATTATTAAGGATTGTCTATTTATGAATACCTTGTTTTTAGCACCAATAAAAACATCATTATTTTTACTTATATTTATAGTTTTATCCCTTCGTCGAATTGAGGATAACTGCTTTCGACCATGTTTGCACTATCAGTATTTGGTCAGTATTTTAAATCAGTATCTGTAAGTGAAAATCAAGAGTGGAACAGTGAAAGGAGAAGTGTAATAGAAACATTTCACCACTTCTGAATTTTTCACGCACTCCTCATTTTAGCTCACAAATACTGATGTAAAATGCTGATCAGATACTGAACTTGTGAATTTGGCCTTAGTGTTTTCGTTTTTACCTCTCTTTCTTCCAAGAGCCATAACTTTTTTGTTTTCCTAGCATATGCGAGCTTATATTTTTGCCAGTAAAGTGATAGTTTTCATTTTCAGCAGTCAGCCTTTTACCACTGTGACAGGGTCACTGGCACTGTATTAGAGGGAAGACTTGTCATGAAAATTGTTTTATTCCATGATTTAAAAACCCATAAGATACTCTCCAGCATGCTATGAGCTGAAGGGGTTAATCAGTCATGATAAGGGACCAGGTTTTTTGATGAGTAGGTAAGAAATGGGCGGCATCCCCACTCTCCATATCTACACCTCCAGGTTCTGGCTGGGGAGTTAAATGCTCAGCCACTGTTTTTTTTTCTCTGTTGTGTGTTTGGAGAGGAAAGTCTCCAGATGTGGCTTCAGAATGAGCTGAGGACTTTGAGTGTTCCCTGCAGAAGAATCTTGCAGGAAAAGGGGCTCTGTTGAACTTTATCTTTGTTTTGTTTTGCCATTAGGCCAGAATGGCCATGTTTACTTTGTTCAACCCTGCTACAGTTTATGCTGTACTCTAATAAACCAGCAGGTGATTTACCACAAGATACCTTCCTGTGTTTACCTTTGCAAGCAACTGAGTGAGTCAATCCCTCACACATGGTGTTTTGAATGGGGGCAGCGATCCAGGAACAGGCATAATGGCTGTGGACAAACTGCATGTCCTGGGTAAAGTTTGTCATCCAGCAAGAGACATCCAGCAGCATGAAGGAGCTTGTCAAGCATCTGGTCCTGGTACAACAACATCAGCAGCTGGCCAGTCAACAGCAGCAAATGGAGCAGCAGGAAACGAATAAACTGTTGGCACAGCAGCTGCTATGACAGCAGCAACAGCAACAGGAGGTGCTAACACACCACATGGTATTCCTCACAGAGGGTATCGTGGGAGGACGGTAGTTTCCTTCCCAACTCAAGGTGATGACTTGTACGTTCGGAAAGCTTTAAGATAAGCCATACAAAAAATGACCCCAGGGGATGATGTGGAAGCTTTTCGAACTGTTTTTGAGAGGGTAGCTGAATGGGAGAAACTTCCGCCAGTACAGTGGGGGAAGGTGATGGCAGCATATTTGTCGGGTGAACGTTAAAAGGCTTATTATGACTTAGCACTCCAGGATGCCAAAGAATACGCCAAATTAAAGACTGAATTCATGTCACGCCTGGGAGTAACTATGTCCATTAGAGCTCAGCGAGTCTATCGCTGGGCGTTTGCTGGCGACAAACCCCCTCGCTCACAGATGTTTGACTTGTTGCACCTAGTCCAAAAGTAGTTGCAGCCAGAGACTTCCACTCCTGCCCAGATGGTCGAGCATGTAGTAATAGACATATTCATCCTATCCCTTCTTATGCCAATACAGACCTAGGTTGCCCAGGTCGACCCTCGGAATGCAGAAAACCTGGTTAGCCCAGTGAAGAGATACCAGGTTGTTGAGACATATCTTGGGAAATCAAACATTGCCACTTTCCAGTACTGGGATACCCAAAGGAGGGGAGGTCCACCACTGTGGGCATCTAGACCCACAAGTTGGGGGTCCACCCAATCCCTCTGAAGGGTCCCTTAAGGCTATTATTAAGGATGTGGACTGTTGGCAATTTCACAATCCTAGACACGTAGCCGCCCAGTGCCATATGTCCCCTGAACCAATGGCCTGTTAATGGTTCTAGTATTTTTGGACTCTGGAAGTCTAGTGACCCTAATCAGTGCTACACTGACCCACCAGTTGATCCCTAATATGTTTATGGGGGTCCACTGCATACACAGAGATGCCAAGGTCTACCGTGTGGCTAGAGTCACCATGGGAACAGACTGTGGTACTAAGTCCCATGAGGTTGTGGTAGTAGAAGACTTGATACATCCGGTCATACTGGAGCAGGATTTTTCATTACTTTGGAACTTGTGGCAAAAGGGGTGTCCCAGAAAAAAGTCAGGCCCCTCTGGAAGAGTCTCCATCTAAAACAAAAATGGAGAAGTTCCCCCGACGAGACGGTAACAGATGAGCACAACTTCCCTTAGTTAAATGTGCCCAAAGAGGACTTTGGGACTGCTCAACTGATGGGATTTTACCTTAAAGGGAGCGTTTGATAATGTTACCGTATGTAATGGGGTTGCTCAAGAACCAGGGGCTGACACCAGGTTTCCATACTTGATAGTCAATTGCTATTCATTGTATCAGATGACCGAACTGAGGGGAGGTGAGATAATGAAGAAGCTGTTTGTTCCAGGACACTACCGGCGGAGGATTTTAGACATGGCCCATTCGCATGTTTTGGGGGGACATCTGGGGATAGAGAAAACTCAGGAGTAATACAGAGTTTCTATTGGCCAGAATGTTAAAAAAAGATCCTAAATCATTGTAGGTCCTGCCCAACCTGTCAGATAATTTCTCCCTCTTCTCACTTCCAAAGTTCCTTAGTCCTGTTACCTATGATAGAGGTCCCCTTTGAAAGGATTGCCATGGACCTAGTAGGTCCTCTAGTTAAGTCTGCACGGGGTCATCGGTAAATTCTAGTGGTCATGGACTATGCGACCCAGTACCTGAAGCGGTGCCACTAAGGAACTCTTCGGCTAAGAGTACCACCCAGGAGCATATCTTTGCTAAGATAGGCCTGTAAAAGGAGATTTAGATGGACCAGGGAGCCCCGTTCATGAGCTAAGTGATGAGGGAGCTGTGTGAAGTTCTCCAGATTGCCCAGCTGCAAACCTCAGGTTACCATCTGCAAACCGATGGCCTGTTAGAGCTCTTCAATAAGACCTTAAAGGCCATGCTCAAGAAGGTCATTAGGAAGGACGGTCGAAACTAGGACTATCTGTTTCCATTTCTGCTCTTCTCCGTCAGGGCGTACACAGGTGGTGGAGCATGACATGTTAACAGAGCCGCATGTAAGGGTAAACCTCAAGTCCTATAGTGTTCCTGAAGCATGAGATAATATCAAAGGAGGTTAAGAGAATGCTAGACCTTGGTGTGATAGAGGAGTTAAAAAGTGGATGGTTGAGTCCCATCATCCTAGTGCCGAAGTGTGATGGTGAGTGGTGGTTTTGGAATGACTATCGCAGGCGGAACGAGCTGTCCAGTTTTGATGCGTATCTGATAGACCGCATGGACAAACTCATTGAGAGACTTGGACCCACGATATACATTACAACCCTCGACCTGACAAATAGCTACTAGCAGATCTCCATGTCCCATACTGCCAAGGAGAAGACGGCCTTCTCGACCCCTGATGCATGTTCCAGTACACCAGAACGCCCTTCGGACTCCAGGGGGCCCCAGCTACCTTCCACAGGTCGATGGATCAGATCTTGCCCCACATAAGAATTATGCAGCAGCCTACCTGGATGACATTGAGGTCTTCAGCCCTGACTGGAGTAGTCACCTACCAAAGGTACTAGCAATCCTGGATGCATTGAAAAAATCTGGGTTCACCGTAAATCCGGAAAAGTGTGTCATAGGGAAGGAAGAGGCCAAGTACTTAGCTATGTCGTCGAGAGTAGAGATGAGCAAATATGTTCGAAAAACAATTGCCAAACATAAATTCAACTCGAATATGGCATGTCATGATCCCAGTGCAGGTCTGACCTGCACGCCAGGGGTTAATGTCTTGAGCCCAGTGCAGGTTTGACCTGCACGCCAGGGGTTAATGTCTTAATCCCAGTGCAGGCTCTGACCTGCACACCTGGTGTTTATTATTGTGGTGTCTCCTTGGTTCGGGGAGAGTTTCTTATAGCCCTGGGAAGCTCCAATCCCCGTCAGTTATACTTTTGCCCTTGGCTGAGTGTGTTGACCCCTGTGTGCCTGTGCCTTGTGCCTGTGCCTGTGTTATAGCTTGCTTGTATGGTTCTGACACAGTTCTGTTTCCCGTTGTGATTTTGCCTTTCGATTCTGTATTGTGTATATGCTTCTCTGGTTTTTTAACTCCTGCCACGTCCCTGACTATGCTTGATTAGCCTGCTCCTCGTGTACCGCGTTGCCTCTCACGTTTACTGACCTCGGCTTGTCTTGGATTTCATCTCCCTCTGGTGCTCTGTCCTTTCCCAGTTATCAGGTGACCCCATTTCCCTTCTCCTCTGCTCCAGGGTCCCAGTAGCATTCTGCACTCATCTCCAGCAGGACACTAAGCTCTGTCCCCTGTGGTCACGTGACCACAGGTCCTGTCAGTACACTCTCCACCTGGCGTTCTGCTCACTCCAGCTCTGCTGTATAGCTGTCATCTTGCCCAGCTCCCGGGCGCTGTGAGTACAGCTGTCACAAGCCGTCAGAGGCTCCAGGCACTCACTGTCAGGGCAGCATAAACCGCTGGTAAGTGCCCACCTATCGGTTTCTCCTGATAGTTTCCCCTGATATGGCATTCGGATTCGTGATTGGAAACAAATTATTTATAAAATCAGAAAAATTCAATAGCATTTGTTAAAAAGTGCGGGAAAATAGTTGCATTGCCACTAAATTATTTTTAGAACTTGGGCTAGGATAGTGGTGGTGTTTGATGAGTGTGGGGTACATGTTTGATGAGGGTAGAGGGTGATGAGAGCAAAGAGTAGCGGCGTGCTTATACAATTTGCATTATTTTTTTTGTCTAACTTTATGTGCGCACATTGCGGCTAGCCAATCAGGGTGCAGGAAACATTCACAATGTCTTGACATAACGGCTTGTGTCATTGGCTGCTGAAATCACATGTCTCTCTCTATATAAAGAGTGGACACTGGACATCTTGTTTTAGCGCCATTTTGACAACAGCATACTGCAACGAGGATGCTCCTGTTGCAGGGACTAATTTCTGAAAGATTTTAGCTAGCTAGGCGGTTGTTTCTAAGTCAGATAGTACAGATAGATAGTCTCCTGTTTGGCTGTGAAATCGACCTTCCAGAAGATTTTTTTTTGTGCCATTACTAAGGTCCACAGACAAAGACAGCTGGGCACATTTCATAGAAGTGTGTTGTTCACTGCTTTAATTGTGTCCATTCACAAGTAGACCTTTCCAAATCTTTTTTTTTTTCAGTTCTTAAATGTGAGACAGCACGCCATATCCCACCTTGTCGTTTAGTGGCGGTGAAATTGTTCTGTGATTTGACCTGTTGCACAGTAAAAAAAAATGTTTTTGACAGTTGCTAACATGACTCAGCACGCCATATCTCATCTTGTCATTTACTGGCAGTGAAACTTAGCTGTCTGCAGAGCTCATGCATATTGAAAAAAAATCTATAATTTTTCCGTTACAAACCTAATGCAGAATGCCATATTCCACCTTGTCATTTAGTAGCAGTGAAATTCCGCTGTCTGCAAAGCTCATGCAGGTTGAAAAAAATTTTTTTTTTCTTTGGCAAATATGATACAGCATGCCATATCCCACCTTGTCATTTAGTGGCAGTGAAATTCAGCTGTGTGAAGAGCTCATGCAGATTTTAAAGAAACTATTTTTTTATGTAACAGATGTGATACAGCAAGCCATATCCCACCTTGTCAGTTAGTGGCAGCAAAATTGTTATGTAATTTGACCTGTTGCATACTAAAAAAATATTTTTGTCAGCGGCTAATGTGATTCAGTATGCCATATCTCATCTTGTCATTTAGTGCCAGTGAAATTCAGCTGTCTGCAGATCTCATGCAGTTTAAAAAAAAATGTTTCTGTTGCAAATGTGATACAGCATGTCATTTCTCACCTTTTTATTTTTAGTGACGTTGAAATTGTTTTGTTATTTGACCTGTTGCACAGTAAAAAAAAATGTTTTTGACAGTTGCTAATGTAATTCAACACGCCATATTTCACCTTGTCATTTAGAGGCAGTGAAATTCAGTTGTCGGCAGAGGTCATGCAGATTAAAGGAAACAATATTTTTCTGTTACAAATGTGATACAGCAACCATATTTCTACTTGTAATTTTTTTGTGGTTACATTTTTCTGTGATTTGAGCTGTTGCCCAGTAAAAAAAAATTGGGGCAGTTGCTAACGTGATTCAGCACACCATATCTCACCTTGTCATTTAGAGTCGGTGAAGTTGTTCTGTGTGCAAAGCTGTTGCATAGTAAAAAATAATAATTTTGGAAGTTGCTAACGTGATTCAGCATGCCATATCCCATCTTGTAAATTTGTGGGAGTGAAATTCTGCTGTCTCGAGAGCTCATGCAGATTAAAAAAAAATTCTGTAACTGACATGATACAGCACACCATATCTCACCTTGTCACTTAGTGTCCATGATGTTGTTCTGTGTGCAAGGCTGTTGTACAGCAAAAAAATATATTTTTGCTGTTGCTAATGCGATTCAGCACACCATATCCCAACTTGTGATTTGGAGGCGGAGAAATTCAGCTGTCTGCAAAGCTCATGTAGATTTAAAAAAAATTCTCTTACAAACGTGATACAGCACGCCATATCCTACCTTTTCATTTAGTGGCGGTGAAATTCAGCTGTCTGCAGAGCTCATTCAGAATAAAAAAAAAAATAAACATTTTACACTATAAGGCCGGGGTCACACACAACGATAAAAAATTGGACCGTATTACGCAGAAAAGTCCCCTGAAAAGTGATCCAAATGTCATCCGTGTACAATGCGAGGATGCGATTTCCTCGCATCAA
>VIAB01011124.1:63993-80624 GCA_009801035.1 Oophaga pumilio
AAAGTTCCAGGGGGCCGAATACTTTCACAAGGCACTGTATACACACATGGGACAACATATACTGAAACTGAGTAAGCATTTTTTTAAACTTATATTTAAAAGTTTGAATTTAAACACAAAGGTATATATCCAAAGAAGTTTTGAAATATATAGAGGTCTACTTTAGATTTCAAGTTCATTAAAAAAACAGTCTCGGAAATCTTATTTGGTGTATCCATATTTCTCTTTACTATATTCTTGTATGATATAGATGTCTATCAAAGTATGTTGTATGTAGAAATATGATCAAGTGCTTTAATATGATTGTGAGTTTCCATTGAATAAATTCTGCATATGAGCAGTTGTCAACGGTGGCAATACTATGCCTTTATTTACTTGATTTTAGTTTTAGCGAGGCAACATTAGTACAGCTTCCAACTACACCACTTCCATTAACTTCTATGAAAACTACATAATGAATTCATGCACTGGCGGACAAAGTCAGAAAAGGGCCACTGTGCAAGAACAATTCATGGGCCCTTTGCAACCCAAGATTTCCTAAAAATGCAAAATTGCACCTGCTTTAGAGATATAAATGGGCCCCCTCACCTCTTGGGCCCCTGTGCGGCTGCACAGGTTGCACCAATGATATGTCCGCCCCTGAATTCATGTCATTTTTGCATGCCAGGCAAAGGAGAAACTTCAGCAAATTAACAAAACTTTGAAAGATTGGGTAACTTGTGCTTTTTTAATTCAACCACATTGTATTAATAAAGTTTTGTAGACTTATAGATAGTTTGAAAATGGAAATAAGTAAATAAATACAGATATGCTGATAATCAGAAAATAAAAATGGGTGTTACAGCTAAAGCTCATAATAATCAGTTATTTTTGCTGCTGGAAGATACAAATACTCATGCTTTAATAGCCGTGTATAGGCAGAGGCTTGCTAGTCACTGTCAGAGGGCGGGGATAAGCCGCCAAGGAGCTGGCCTGTACGACTTGTCACCCGCATGACTTGGTGCCCAGCGGCTAATAAAAGCATACATATATCTGAGATCGTACAGCCAGTTACTGATACATGCTGCCCACGATTTGCCCATGATTTGGGCAGCATGTATCAGCTGACAGCCAGGTTCCCTTTACCATCAAGACTGTTTTTTTTCACATAATTGAAGTGTTTGCATATGCTCAAAAAACAGTGCACAAATTAAAGGTATGAGAAATTAAGAGAAAACGATGATTAAAAGCAATTCAATTTCTAATATTTTGATGGCCTGTTGGATGTTTTTGGCCTTGATCAGCCATAACCGAATGATTGTCCTGGGTGTTGTTGACTGATACAGTGAGAATAAGGTTTTTTTAAAACTCTCTGTTCCTGTTACTTTCTGATATTTAGTAATCTCTATGTGACTCATGTTATACTCACCCTCCAAACTTGTCTGTTATGTCTTTCCTTGTGGATCTTCCATATGACTTTGGCCTGGTCCTAGAATGTGGCAGTTCAGATTTTCTATTGCATTTTTCTGTACCGTCAGTTGGAGTCATGTCATCCTTTGTAGAACTGATGAGAAGAAAACAATTTTGGGTACTCTTAAGAAAATTTCCAATTTTATAAAACATTTGGTTTGTCTATGATCTTAAAAAAGGTTTGTTTTTTCTAGAAATAATACACTTTTCTGTATGGATGTGTCTAATATTGCAGCTCAGTCCAATTCATTTCAAAGATGATGAGCTGCAATAGCTGACACAGTCCTTGGACTACTGCTAGACAGGGGCATAATAGTCATGGTCACAGGGGGAATACCAGCCTGTGGAGGAAGAGGGCAAGTCGAAGCAAGCAATACTTTAAGCTGAATGTGCATCCTCAGTTGAAATGTATTGTGGAGCAGAGAGTCACCATCTCCCTACTCTGCTATTGCTAGTGTAAGGAGGGTCAAAGGTATTAACCCTGCAAATGTTGTATGCTGCTATGTGTATATGAATATGTATATATATTTTTATCTGTCATGTATTTTATAGTGATGTATTGTATATAGAGTTAGGTAAGGTAGTGCATCCTTTGGGAACAATAGAAGAGGGCAAGGAATCACTAGTTGGGGCATATCAGTGGATCCAGTTAGAGAGTTACTAGATGGTCAGTGTAGTACAGTGGTAGGATACATTGAGCACATCCAGTGTAGTGTAGACTTGTCAGGACACAAAGGGGTTAAGTGGGTGAAGTGTCGATCGGGATTTAGTGTGTGGGACTTTCCAGAAAGAGTTAGTCGGGGGTGGACCCTGCTACTGTGAGGACGTCCATGATCCCGGGCCGTGCAACCGACACAAGAAGTGAAGTGTGTGAAAGATACCAGCAACCGTTGTAACGAATGGAAGCGGAGGCAGAGGTGGTGAAGTTCACATTCGTATTTATTTTTTAATGTGGAACCTCGAGACCGCGGTCCGGGGGGCTCCGAAGGGGGCGTAACTAGTGAGCCCCGGGTACCCGTAGTAAGGCCCCTCGAACAGGACCAGAATGGAATACCCGGAGGACACAGGTGCTACCTCCAGTTAGACCCCGGACACGTGGCAGCTGTCCCATAGGGACCAAAAGGGTAACAAGTATTTACAGAGTCCGTGGAAAGTTCTTGACGGAGAAGGGTAAGGTCCTGGTCCAGAATGGATGGTAGAAGGCTGGCTTCAGTGACCTTGTCACGGTCCACGGGTACGGATGGCTGATGGCGGAACGGGATGACACTTGCGCCAGTAATAGCCGAGATTGTCCAGATTAGCCAGATACGGGTTAGCAATGATCTGAGGAGACAAACAGTATCAGCGAAGCACAGAGACTGCAGACGCAGCGCAGACAGAACAGGAACAGAACCGGATGTAGCAATGATAGAACACGTTGCTCCGGCACTCCCCTAATGGTGGAGTGACCAGATATAGTACCGAGTGCGCAGCCATTGGATAATTAGCTATTTCAAAAGATGCACGCTGCCCCTTTAAGAGAGGCGGTGGGCGCGGCCTCGCGTCCTAAGCCGACTGTCTGGAGGCCTGCCAGCAGCGTGCCAGGAAGTGGAGAAGGACTCAGGACGCCGGAGAGCAGATGGGGCAGGAGTCCCCAGTCCACGCACAGACCGCCGCAGAGGGACAGCCCGAGGAACAGGTGAGTGAGCAGAACGGAGTGCAGAGGCAGCGCTGGGACCGGGTGTAACAACCGTAGTGTAGCTGGTGAAGGAACCACTGTGGGAACGTTAGCCAGAGTCTGTGGACTGACAAATCAGAAGTGCCAGTAGAAGAACCACTGTGGGAACGCTCAGCAGAAGTGTGCGTGCTTGAGCAGCAGCGAGTGGGCCACCAGCGAGTACGTGGGCAGGATAACCAAAAGGGGGTGGGCAACCTAGTAGATGTGTATTTCCGTGACTGGATTGAAGTGTCTACAGGGAAAGAGATCGAAGTGCCGTTTTCACTGGGCTCTTTGTCCCGATTTTACTTTGTGGTCCATTCTGGTGTAGTTGAAGAAGTGAAGCGGAGTAGTAGAAGATGTATTGCTGGTATCGTGTTAGACATGTTATTGGTGCTGTGTCCGGAGGAGAATAAAGCTGAACTGTTTGACGTTGTTCTGGACTCTGACTCTAATTATTCAAGCTCTGAGATGGGTAAGAACTACCCCAGGAATGAAGCAGTTGCCAGCGTAAAGAATACAGTTAATGCTAGTAAGTCCACCCCCTGGCCAACCCTTTACACTAGACAAGTCATTGGTCTATCAGAGCCGGCAGCTGACATAGGCATCTCATCGCAGGCGGCATATGACATCACTTTATTCCACCCAACTATGCCGGCCATAGAGGAGGAAGAGAATCTGGCTCAGTGTGGGAACAAAGACAAGTGATAAGAATCTTATTTTTATGCCTATTTGAACAGCTTTTGTCTGGTGTACATTATCACAGTATTACAGACAGGACGGGGACATTATTATAGTGTTGGAGCCATAATGGAGAACATTATTTACGATGTTTGGGCCAGGAGGAGGACAATTTTTGGGTTCATAAGTATTATAGGTGGCTGAATAGGGGACATTATTACTATACAGTCACAGCCAAAAGTGTTGGCACCCTTTAAATTGTTCCATTAAATGAAGCATGTTTCCTAGGAAATTATTGCAATTACACATTTTGTTATACACAGATTTATTTTCTTTGTGTTTATTGGAAAAACATAAAAAAAATGAAAAAAAGGTAAATTGGACATACTTTCACACAAAACCCCAACAATGGGTCAGACAAACTTGTTGGCACCTTTCCAAAATTGTAGGTAAGCAACTTTGTTTCAAGCATGCGATGCTCGTTCTAACTTCAGGCATGTGATGCTCGGTCAAACTCACCTGTGGCAAGTAACAAGTGCAAAATGAAAATTATACCCGAAAACAAAAAGGGGAGAAGTTGACTGATTTTTGCATTGTGTGTCTGTGTGTGCCACACTAAGCATGGAGAACAGAAAGTGGAGAAGGGAATTGTCTGAGGACTCTAGAACAAAAATGTTGAACAATATCAACAATCTGACGGTTACAAATCTATCTCCAGAGTTCTTGATGTTCCATTGTCTATGGTGCACAACATAATCAAGAAGAAACCATAATAAAATAGTGTAAATGAGAATGGAACCTCTGTGCTTCCATACCAATGGCCACGTTAAAGAATATACCTGAACACTACTATACAAGAATCACTACGAAGAGACATGGAGCACATAGATCAAGAGTAAAATCCAAAAACTTTATTAAACATATTAAGGCAAACAAATATATGTTAAAATAAAATACATATATCAAGACAAAGTCAAAATAGAGCAGGGACTCAGATAAACGAACATGTGTACCACATATAGTATAAGGGTAGGGAGAGTAGAATCATTGAGCTTCTGGTTTTGGCTTTTATCCTAAGTCATGTAACAAGGCTTGTTAAAGGGCCAACATTGACTTCTAGGATTGCTACTTCCTATAGGTGGCACTAGAGTTCTAGTCCTCTTCCTCTCTGAAGAGACAATTTGCATATTTCGCAGAGGAGCACTGTGGCATGAAAGTCTCCTCATCTCAGCATGCTTGACATGTCACTCTCCGCAAGGAGAAGTGTTACCCCTTGAATGCTGTTCAGACGCCTCTCACACAGCCAAACCAGATCTCACACTTTGCACTGATGAGGGGCAAAGTCTCCTGAGCACCTTGAGGTCTGTCTCTTGGCCTTCTGGCATCGCCACTTCGGTGACTTAAGCCGGTTGCTGCCTCTGGGAGACAGCCATGAGGATTCGGGAAGGAGATCCCAGGAGCTGTGGATGATGGGAGTCTGGCTTCAATTCTCTGGGACTGGTGATAGCCAGGTCAAAAATGGATTGAGCTGAAGATGAGAAGTTGCATTTTTCTCTGGGATATTTGGTCAACATGGTGTTTTATGACATCCTGAAGATTCGGAAGTCTGATATAATTTGCCTAGAGGGGTTCAGGCGGGAAGGCAGGTATGTGCTGGTGCTATCTTCTATGACTGCTTGCAAGAATTTGTTTACTGCCCTGAAAAATGGAGTTGCAAATCCTTTGCTGGAAGGCATTACCTTTACTATGCTTTACTCTAAGGGGGATATCCCACTTGTAGTTTTCATGCACAACCCTTTTGTTTGCCTGGATGACATTACTTTAAAGAGACATTGCATTTATGTTCAGTACTCCCACAGGGTCCTGAATGGAGAAGGGCTCTGGTCCGGGAAGTACAATTTTTTTGTGAGATTTGGGATGGATCCCCAAGGCCCAGGAGGCATCCACTACCTCCCTCTTAATTTTTCAATTGGGAAGAATAGTGCTTTTCTGTTTTTTCCAGATGCCCCGATGTACTGCAGGAGGTGTAAAAATTTAGGGCATACCCAGGATAGTTGTGGGGAGATGCCAACTTGCAGGAATTGCAATGGTTCTGGTCATATGGCAAAAGACTACACAAATCCTGTTATGTGTATTGCTTGTGGTGAGGAGGGCCATAAGTATCGGGACTGTAAGGCCAGGATCAATCCTAGGTCTTAAGCCCCATCACACTAAGCGAGATTGCTAGCGAGATTGCTGCTGAGTCACAAGTTTTGTGACGCAACAGCGATCTCAGGAGCGATCTCGCTATGTTTGACACTTACCAGCAATCAGGCCCCTGCTGTGAGATCGCTGGTCGTGTCAGAAATGCCTGGACATTTCTTTGGTCGTTGAGATCCCGCTGGGTAGCATGCATCGGTGTGTTTAACACCTTTTACCAACGATCTCGCTAGCGACTCAGCACTGAGACACATAGGAGACACATCGTTACACAGGTCGCTACGGGTCGCCGATCGTTGCTGCGTCGTTGGGAAGATCTGACTGTTTGGCATCTCACCAGCAACCACATAGCGACGCAGCAATGATCCCTGCCAGGTCATATTGTTGTTGGGATCGCTGCTGTGTCGCTGAGTGTGACGGTACCCTTACATTGAGCTCTCAGGTGGGGAAGCTGTGCCCCCTGCTGCTGTTATTGACATTTCACAGGTTACAGGCTTGGATCCTATTGAGGAACCTGAAATCATAGATGCACATGAGGAGGCCGTGCCCCAAACAGAGTCTCATAGGACAGAGGCGGCAGTTTTGGAACTTGCTGAAGTTAAATGTGAGCTCCCTCATCAGTCTGATGTCTGTGGGGAGGGGGAGTTGGATGGTTCTCTTGTTGGTTTCCCCAGTATATCTTGGATAGCTACTGAAGAGGAGTTGGCCAGTTGTGGAGATCAAGGTGACTTCACTCTTGCGAGGCCCTCTGAGGACGAGGAGCCTGTAACTTCCTGTAAGAAACCCAGAACAGATTGGGCAGAAAGGCGGTGAAGATTGTTTAAGTCCGGTGAGTGAATGTAGTTACCCTCAGAATGTCCTTTCTTCTGACACCAATGCTTTTTTAAGCATTCCCACAGATGTAAACAATTTCGGGGAGTTGCAGTTCCAGATGGAAGATGAAAACGGCTGAAGCAGAAGTGTCCTGTTTGTCGTCATGTATATAACACCATCATGTTATGGCTCCCCAAGCTGGTTGGGGCATTGCGTCCCTGAATGTCAGGCAAATTAGATCCAAATCCAGGAGGGCAATTGTCCTTGATTATATCAAACAGATGAATGCTCATATCTTTTGTCTTCAGGAATGTGGGACAATTCTTTGGAATGCACTACCCAGGTTAATACGATTAATCCCCAATCCCCACAGTTTTAAGCGTGCCCTAAAAACGCATTTGTTCACACTGGCCTACCGCCTCAACGCATTAACCTGACTATCCCTGTGTGGCCTTTTCAAAAATTTTTTACCACAATCAGGTTCCACGCATCATGTTCTGACCCGCTTTATGCATTTAATTAGCCCTCTGTGTCTGTACTGTTACATATTTAGACTGTTAACTGGTTCATGCTGCATTACATGAACACCCAATTCTTACACTATGGCTGGTCCGAACAATGAAAGCAATTGTTATCATCTTCCTTTCGTGTCTCCCCTTTTTCCTCATAGATTGTAAGCTTGCGAGCAGGGCCCTCATTCCTCTTGGTATCTATTTTGATCTATGTTTATTGTTACACTGTAATGTCTATTGTCTGTACAAGTCCCCTCTATAATGTAAAGTGCTGCGGAATATGTTGGCGCTATAGAAATTAAATTATTGTTATTATTATTATATGGGACTGTGGACTCTCCAAGCGATAAGGACTGGCCTTATGGTCAGCATGTATGGTCTGGCTCATGTGTTGATAGGAATGATGGTGTAGGGATATTATTAGGTAACAGGGAGATTAATTTAGATAGCTACATGGTGGTAGAGGTGAGTAGATGTATAATTGCACATGTTAGCTATATGGGGTGGCGGGCTAGAATTATTAATGTGTACTGTCCATTAGGGAAGGACAGAAAAAAGGAATGGCTGGCTCTTTAGGAAAAATTAAGTTTGTTTATTCCGGGCAAAATGCCTACAGTTTTAGTTGGAGACTTTAATTGTATCACAGAAAGAAATTGAGACATAACTGGTAAAAAGTTATCCAATATTATTTCTAATTTTTCCCTTCTAGATGCTGCTGCTCTGAAATTTGGCATCCCACCACCGCCAACATATCATGCTGATAGGGGTGGTATTGCATCCAGAATAGATAAAATGTTGTTTTCCAAAATTAAGTTGTGTATGAATTTTGAACAGAATGCTGTACCTTTTTCTGATCATCATAATACTGGCAGCAGCAGGATTTGAACCAATGCCTCCAAAGAGACTGGAGCCTTAATCCAGCACCTTAGAACCACTCAGCCATGCAACCATCATTTTAACAAAGTTTACTCTCACTAGGCTTGAACTCAAGTTTTCTGCTCCATAAGCAAGGAGTTTAGCCATTAAGACATTGGCTCAACTGGCCAGTTGACCAATGGCTTAATGGTTAAACTCCTTGCTTATGGAGCAGAAAACTTGAGTTCAAGCCCAGTGAAAGTAAACTTTTTCTGATTATGAGTGTTTAAGATGTGTGTTTAGTGCGGTTATTGACCATAATGTAAGATTGTTAGTAGATGAGGGTGTGATGAATGAATTAAAAATAAAGTATAAAGAGTTGAGAGTATATAAGAGGGATTTTGTGTGTGTGTGCTGGAATGGTGGGACTGGGTTAAGGTGTGTTGCAACAAATTCTTTAAAAAATGGGGCTATAAAAAAGCTGCTATTTATCAGGGCAAATTTAATGATTTAAACAGGTGTTTAGACTGGTTAGGAAAGTGTGGAGAAAGTGGGATGGATGTGTCTGATCTGCTGGTTGAGACTAATAGTGAATTAAAGCATATTATGGATGAAAAAAGGGAAAGAAATCATCTATCGCACCAAAATAGAAGAGAAGGATGAAAAGTGCACAAGGTTCTTTTTTAAGAAAATGAATGGGAGAAAGGTTGATATTATTAATGTCCTGTATAGGAACGGTTTGTGTGTGTCACGTGAGAATGTGATAAAGGAGATGAATGGTTTCTATAGCAAGTAATTTGATAAAAAATGGATTGATTCTAGTCTTGTTTTAGAAGTGCTGAATGGGTTAGAGAACAAGTTGGGTAGTGGAGAATGTGATATTTTGAATGAGGACGTGAATATGGATGAAGTAGAAAACATTATGAAGAGTGCTAAAAAGAATAAGACACCAGGTAAAGACAGATTGCGGGTAGAATTCTATGTGAAAGCATTGGATTTTCTGGGTGCTGATTTGACTGAGATATGTAAGTATATGTGGGAGAGTAGTAAGTTGTGTGAATCAATGAAAGAGGGGGTGGTTGTGCTTGTGTATAAGAAAGGTGAGAGAAAGTGTTTAGAGAATTGGAGACCTATAATGCTGCTGAATGCAGATTACAAAATCTATAGCAAATTGTTGGCGAATCGTATGCGTGAGGTCATTGGTAGTGTTGTGGATGAGGATCAAGTGTGTGCTGTGCCTGGGAGGAGTATGAGTGAGAACTTATTGTTATTAAGGGATTTGATTGGGGACTGCATGGGAAGGAAACGGAAGTGCATGGTTCTGACAATTGATTCTGAGAAAGCATTTGATAGGGTCTCGCATTTGTTTTTGTTTAAAGTTCTGGAGAGAATGGGATTTCCTAAAAAATTTGTGACTGGAATAATGTCTTTGTATGATTGTGTGTCAAGTGAGTTTCTTGTTAATGGGTGGTTGAGTGATAAAGTGAATATTATGTCTGGTGTAAGGCAGGGGTGTCCCATATCTTGTTTATATGTGTGATTTAACCTTTTTTGTGCTTGGTGAGACGTAATAAAATGATGCGAGGTTTGTTGGTACCTGGGAGTGGTGGGAAGCATGCAAAAGTTCTTGGATATATGGATGATGTTGTGGTTGTGAGTGAAAGTGTTGCGTCTATGAGTAGAGTTAAGTTGCTTTTGGAGTTTTTCTGTTGTGCGTCTGGCTTTAGTGTGAATTGAAATAAATGTAGTTTTAAATGTTTTGGGGATGACGGGGTTAAAATGGAGGGGTAAAGTGTGAGGAGGATACTATCAAAGTGCTGGAAGTATTATTTAATATGGAGTTGGAAGATAAGGAGAGCTGGGAGGAGTGTGGATTGCGCATAGAGCGTAAGTTAAATTTTTGGCGACTGAGAGACTTGATCTTGTGTGGTAAGATTTTGGTCATAAAAGCGGTGATTCTTCCGATTTTGTTTTTTATTGCAACAGTTTTTCCACCGTCTTATAGAAAAATAAAGAGTGGAAAAGTTAGTTTTTACTTTTTTCTGGAATAGTAAAAGAGAAACTTAAGAGAGAAAGACTTTTCAAGGCATGTCGCTATGGTGGCATGGCCTTTCCAAACAGTGAGATTTTTCTGGGGCTTCAGTATATCAAAACGGTAGTTATTTTGTTGAGTAAAGAAAATAAGGAAGCGTTTATGGCAAGTTATTCTGCTGGTTGGATGTCATACGGATTATGTTGGAGAAAGAGGGATGCGAGAGTGCCTGTTGCTTTCAAGTGTCCGGTCTCGTATGAGGTGATTGAAAAGTTTGTGAGGAAGCATGACTTACTGAGTGTGCCGATGAATGATTTTAGAATGGCTAAGAAGGTGATGAAAATAATACATAAGAATGATGTGGAGAGTAATATTGTGGGTTTGAGAGGGAATGAAGTTTCGGTTGCATGGAAGAGTTTGGGAACGCATGGGATGTCTAATAGACAAAGGGATATCGTATGGATGTCCTTGCACAATATTTTGCCTGTGCGATAGGTTCAAAAGAGAAGATGTCTGACCAGAACGGATGTGTGCCCGAGAGAAGGCTGTGGCGGATGTGAGACTGTGTGGAATACTATGTGGGACTGTGATTACGTGTACAGTGTGTGGAGGTGTGTAGGTGGGTTGTGTAAGGAGTAAGCGGGTGTGAGTTTTATTGTTGCGATGTTTGAAATTGGTGCATGTAGTCGTGTGCAATATAGAATACTATGGTTAATTATGACTTGTGTGATGCAGAGTTTGTGGGATGTGAGGAATTTAGGACTTTTCAAAGAGAAGCATATATCTGTGAATAAGTGTGTTGGGCTCATCTTTTCTAGATTATTCTTGATTTATAAATTAGACAGCAAAGGCAGTGGTGGTTCTGATGCAGAGGGCGTTGGGAAATTTAAAAAGTGGCAGCAATGGATCAAATATCAGTGAATTTTATTGATGTTTAGCTATAGGGTTTTAGGATGTCTTTGTGTATACCTTTGGTTTGTTATACTAGAATAAATATGAACCATGATGATGAGAGTTTGAAACAACAACGTTTAGGTTGATGAGCTTATATTGAGTTGTTTATAACTATCCTGAATGGTTTAAAAAAAAAAGAAACACAGTGTCTGCAAATTGAGATTCTGGTTTTGGCTGTTAACATAAGTCATGTGACAAGGCTTGTGAAAAGGTCAACATTGACTTCTATGATTGCTACTTCCTATAGGTGGCGCTAGAGTTCTAGGCCTCTTCATTTCTCAAGTGACAGTTTGCATATATAAATATATAAAGTGACAGTGCTCATATAATTGTAAACATTAAGTGTATCCTCACTGCATAATAAAAATCAGTGGCACCAAAAAAATTACATAGAAAAATATCAATACTCCAAAAAAGATCCAATAGCCCAAATGTACAACCGCATTTATAAACACATAGATGCACTGTCTTGATATATGTCTTTTATTTTAACATATATTTGTTTACTTCAATATGTCTAAAAAGTTTTTGGATTTTACTCTTGGTCTATGTGTGTGATGAAGGAACAGCCACCATCTTGGATATGGGGCATAATGCTCGCCTCATGTCTGAGCTTGGCCTGTCCCAGGTGCTGCTTTGTCTGAGTTCACAGAGCCACAGGCAGCTATCTGCTCCTAATCCCCATGGCCTGTAGGCATATTGAAGACAACAGGGTTTAATGCTCCACTGTTGAATAACAAGGTCTTTAGTATGCTAAGTAGATCAGGCCAAAACAGGACTTCAAAGCTGGAGTCAGGAGCGACGCCAGAATGGAGCCTGGAGATGCCTGGGGGCTTCAATTAGATTATACCTGTCAGCTAGACACAGAAAACACATCCATTGTCTCTACCAGCCACTACGACTCCTTTCTAGGATTATGAATTATGAGCACCCTTTTCGAGGTACAGACTCATAACAAATATCTGTGTGATCCTGCGGACCTCGCGCATCTGACAGTGCGACTCCCGAGTCAGTGATGGCTTGGGGACCTGAGATAAAGAGATTGGGTTGCTGTGGAGGGCCAATCGGGTCATGTTTGATCTCCACGCGACAGGCAAAACAAACTGCATTCACTGGTACCGCTCTTGTCCTGATCCGATCGTCCTGGAGTAAGTTAACCCCTTTCTTAGATATTGGGAATAAATTCTGCAGGGAGCTGAAGGGTGGAGATTATTAGCCCACCCTCTGACACCGAGGGGAAGGACCTAGCAGGTTTAAGAACTGTGAGCAGATGGCAGACTCTCTCTATTCTCACAGAAGAACAAGACGATGATGATCTAAGAAGGAACAGGGGACAGATCTGCCAAAGGAGCAGCGGCACACGTTTTGGGGACTGTTGTGAATGTGCTAGAGATGGTTTCTGAGCAGAGGCTTCCTCTGGTGGTTACAAACAGTACTGAACCTTTCAGCGAGGAATGGCAATCTGGGATCACTGACTGGACTGATATAAGGGAGGTTCCCTCCCATTATGGTCACCGTTGATCAATTGTTCTTGTCTTAATTGTGGTTCCTGGTTCATTTGGAAGTTGCTGGAGTCTTGCCTGCACCTGCTGCTTTCAGATAAGATATTTTCTGCTTTTCTTTTTGTGCTTGCTTTTTTCATAGTTTTCTGCACGTTTTGTGGAGGTCAGCCGGGTCCCCTCCTGGGGGCCTGTGCTCCACTCATTTTATCTGTAGCCACTGTTATTTGTTCATTTGCTTTTTCCTGTTTTTTCAGTGGCTGCGGCTTTGTTTTGTTACACCAGAACTCTGATTTAGGTGGTAGAGATTGTGTGATCTCAAGTTTTTTGGCAATCAGAAGTGCTGGTATTTTTTAGGGTTATTGTTGGATTGCAGTCAGAATTCTTTCCTGTACTTTTCTGTCTAAACAGATTGGGCCCCAACGTTTGCTCATTCTATTTTCTGTTTGTGTCAGTGCTTTCATCTTTCTTCCTTTAGGTGTAGTTATCTCTCAGGCTGTGACGAGGCGTCTAGGATCAACGTAGGAACACTCCACGGCTACCTCTAGTTGTGTGGTTAGTTCAGGTTACTGCAATCTAATAGGTTCCAGCCTCTCTGGTGTATTGCCGTTTTTGCTTACTCTCCTCAGCTACCAAAACATAACAGTTAACCCAGTGGCTTTCAGATTAAAACTCCCCCTATTTTTTCGCATTCCAAATATATTTAATAAATCACTGCTGAAAAAGTTTGTCCCTTCCGTTTTGTCTCCTTCATCTCCACCTCCACTGGTTTCTGTCAATGATAGTTTCGAATTTGAGGTTCAAATATTGTTGATTTCCGGAAAGTCCGTAATTCCCTCCAGTACCTCATTCATTGGAGAGATTACAGACCAGAAGAGAGATCTTGAGTCCCTGCTCGAGCTGTCAATGCCGATCGTCTGGTCAGGGCTTTTCATCGCAGGTTTCCTGGGAAATCTGGGGGTCCGGTGGCCAACCCTAGAAGAGGGTGTACTGTCACGATTCCTCCTCTCAGTGCATGATTGCTATGCTGTTCTATGGAAACTGTCTTGCTGAGCTGTCTGTGTCTTGATTGACAGCTTGGTTGTCCATACTGTGATGGGCTGATGGTATCTAGATTGACAGCTTAGCTGTCCAATCTGTGTCTGGGGCATGCAGGACTTTCTTTCTTCTTAACTGAGCTGTCTGCCCCTGATCCCTGCCAGACATAATTTGTGCTTCTCGGTGTTAGCCTGATTCTGTTGCTCCGAGTTCTGATCTTCTGCTGTCTGATCCTTTGGACCGTGTTCTGACTATCCGCTTGTCTTGTCCTTTGGCTTTTAATCCGCTATCTCTTGTTATTGACCCTGGACTGTGACCTGACTTACGCCTTCATCTTTTCCCTTGGTTATCTACGTACTCTCTCGGTATTGACCACGGACTCTTCTGCCTCATTGCCCGTCCGTGAGTAGTGACTGGCGTCACAGTGTGCATGTCCACGACATCAGCAGGCATGTGACATATGCATACTTATGTGTAGGCTGGAAGTGTTGTGTTGTTATATTGTGGTATGCGCTTTTTCATCTGTGAGTAGGAATGAATGAACTTGAAATGTCCAGTACCGAACCCCGAACACCGTCTTTTTACTGTACGTCTGTTTTCTTGTTCAGGATTGCCAGTCTAACAAAGCTCGCTGTAGCGCAGCCAACCAACATGCTTTTACAAGTATTGGCATGGCTGTCATTAGCCGGCGAAGCACATGACCTGGCCTGTATAAAGGCCGGATCACAAGTGCCGCCACCATTGTGCTCTTAGTAGTGTAGGGGATGTAGGGGAGCTGGAGTGAGTGACAGATTCTGACTCTCTGCAAAAAAAATGTGTGCACTCTGTAACCTACTGTATATTTGTGCTAGCACTGTGATGTAATCTGTTGTTTGTACTCTCCAAACCTGTCTGTGAGAGTACTCTGCTAAAATCCAATGTGTGTACTCTGCACCCCCCCACGCCTGTGGGATTACTGTCCTTTAAGGCACCGTGTGCTTTCTAGTAGTTTGAGAAATAAATAATTGGTATCAGAAGTCTCATTGCCATTAGTAGACCAAAGAAAATTTTTCAGTACAGATGTGTGTTTTCCACCAGTTTTGCAAAGAAATATATCTCATCAGCAGTCTTGTTGCCATTTCTAGGACCAAAAAATAATTTTTCTGGACTAGTGTGTGTTTTTTAATAGTCTGTGAAATAAATAACTGGCATCAGCCATCCAGTTGCCATTTCTAGGTCTAAGAAAGATCTTTTCAGGATCGGTGTGTGCTTTCTAGTAGAGATGCAAATAAATACCTGGCATCAGCCATTTCATTGCTATTTGTAGGCCAAAAAAAATAATTTTTCAGTATCACCTTGTCTTTTCTAGTAGTGTGTCAAATAAATATTTTGCATCAGCCATCTTGTTGCCATCTGTAGGCCAAATAAATAATTTTCAGTACTGCTGTGTCTTTTCTAGTACTGGGTCATTCCATGGTAACTTACATTGCAAGCGAAAAACTGGCTAAAGACTGTTCTTTGAACGCAACCACAAAAATGAGTGAATATATATTGTACATTAAACTATTCTCAAAAGATTTCAACACAGTTTGATTTTTCAACAATAAAATTAAAGACAAAATACAGTGTTATTACTTGGTAACTTACGTTACAAAAAAAGGAAAGGCAATTGTCCATCAGGAGACTGCCAAATTATCTGTTCTGGTAAACAGGGGATAAGCACTATTTTTAATGTATTAAAACAACATAGTCCGAGCAACTTTAACAAATTTAACAAATTTATTTTAACCTCTCAAGTTAAATGCAACAGTTTTTATAACAAGAAATGTAGCTAACTTACGTTACAACATTATATAGTAACTTACGTTACAAAGCTAATGGTAACTTGCGTTACAGTGAGTTACCATCATATGAAAAACACTCTTTGTAACGCAAGTTACCATCATTGTAACGTAAGTTACTATATTATGTTCTAACGTAAGCTACCATGGAATGACCCTACTGATGCAAAAAAATAACTGTCATCAGCCATCTCGTTGCTATTTATATGCCAAATAAATAATTTTCATGACCGCTGTGTGTTTTGTAGTAGCTTAGCAAATAAATAATTTCCATCAGCCATCTCATTGCCATTTATAAGCCAAATAAATAATTTTTCAGGACTGGTGTGTGTTTTCTAGTAGTGTTGCAAATAAATAACTGGCATCAGCCATCTCGTTGCCATTTGTAGGCCAAACAAATAATTTTTCAGGACTGGTGTGTGTTTTCTAGTAGTGTGGCAAATAAATCATTTTCATCAACCTTTTAGTTGCCATTTGTAGGCCAAACAAATAATTTTACTGTACCGCTGTGTCTATACGAGTAATGTGTGTAAAAAACAATTGCAATCTGCAGCAGTATTTTGTGAGTAATGTATGGTACATTGGATTACTTGTACATTGTACTTACATACAAGGCTCCGCTCCCTGCCTTGTATACAAGGCTCCGCTCCCACCCTTGTAAACAAGGCTCCGCTCACTCCCTTGTATACAAGGCTCCGCTCCCACCCTTGTATGCATGGCTCCGCTCCCACCCTTGTATACAAGGCTCTGCTTCCACCCTTGTATACAAGGCTCTGCTTCCACCCTTGTATGCATGGCTCCGCTCCCACCCTTATACGCAAGGCTCTGCTCCCACCCCTGTATACAAGGCTCCGCTCCCACCCTTGTATACAAGGCTCTGCTTCCACCCTTGTATGCATGGCTGCGCTCCCACCCTTATATACAAGGCTCCGCTCCCACCCTTGCATACAAAGCTCTGCTCCCACCCTTGTATACAAGGCTGGGCTCCCCTGTCCTCCCCCATAATTAGCCTCACACCGTCGCTGAACTTCCCTGCAACCCTGTCGGCTGCGGCAGCTTCCTCCTGTGCAGTGCGGTCACGTA
>VIAB01011125.1:4140-15830 GCA_009801035.1 Oophaga pumilio
AACAGTTTTCCCACTCCACAACACCTCAGCAGACAGTGACCAGGTGGGAGAAATCTAACAACCCCGGGAACATAAGCTCCCAGCCATTGTCTGCCCCCCAGAAAGGAGCAGAGAGCACATGATAGAAATGAATCCCCCCTCCCGTTCCCATATCCCCATCACACATCCTCCATCCCATAAGGCGCATCTTCCCTCTTAAAGGGATCTCCGGTATGGAAGTTAGGACCGTTCCACTCAGCACTGTGGTTCTGACCCCAGGGTCTCTTAAAGGGATCATTAATATGGAAGTTAGGGCAATTCCACTAAGCACTCTGGTACTGACCCCAGGCTCTTCTTAAAGGGATCCCTGGTACGGAAGTGAGGGCAAATCCAATCTGCGCTTTGGTACTGATCCCAGGCATCTCTTAAAGGGATCTCCGGTATGGAAGTTAAGGGGCAAATCCCTCAGTGCTCTGATTCTGACCCCAGGCCTCTCTAAAAGGGATCATTGGTATGGAAGTCAGGTCAAATCCATCCAGCACTTTGGTTCTGACGCCAGACCTCTCATAAAAGGGATCCCCGGTATGGAAATTAGGGCAATTCCACTCAGTGTTCTGATTTTGACCCCAGGCCTCTATTAAAGGGATTATTGGTATGGAAGTCAGGGCAAATCCATCCAGCGCTCTGGTTCTGACCCCAGGCCTCTCCTAAAGGGATCCCCCGGTATGGAAGTGAGGGCAAATCCACTCTGCGCTCTGATTCTGACTCCAGGCCCCTCTTAAAGGGATCCCCGGTATGGAAGTGAGTGGCTTTGATGGGATGATGTGGGATATTAGTAGTCCGGTAGCTCTGGCTGACGGGATTGTGTGGGATATTATAGTGAATGTGGCTATGTGGAGTGGGTGGGGCTATACACTCAGCTTTATATATATAGATATAATCATTATAATTTGTTATAACTAACCGTAGTTAGCTACTATGCCCGGGCAGCGCCGGGCTCTTCAGCTAGTAAGAAATAATTTAGAATTAAGCACCTAAGATCCCATAGTGGCTACAGGAAATCACAATGTTAGTGTTCCACTTTATAGAGGAGATCTAGAGCTCTGTATTTAAAATATCAAAACGCTCACTGACTCCTCATAAGATATATTGTGACACCACAAAAATTCATGTACTTTTATAGCTATTGACAGTATGTTTACTGATTTTATAGCCTTTTTATTCTTGGGGAAGCGCAACACTTCTGACAGAACAGCTGAATAGTATTCCAGTACAAGTATGTTCACTCTTCAACAATATATTTCGTCTTTATAAATAATGTTTACTTTTTTATTTAAGAGAATTGTTTGTTTAAATTCTACTTTATAGTAATATTGAGAAATCAAATTCTTTTTTACATTTTGTTAAATCACCGTAGATGTGTAAAAGAGACTGCCGATCTCATGAGCTAAAGTGCTTTTATATGTTCACCACTTTAACCCCTTAACGACCGCTTTTTAACGGCCCTGAGAAATAAGTGTATAGAACCCCCCAGAGTTGGAATTTCTCCAGGGTCTCGGCTACTGGGGGTAGCTGAGACCCAAGTGAACATGATTTGGGTCAGTTTTTACCAACCCCAATGTTGCGATCGCCGTTATTAACGGAATAACAGCGACCACGAAAAAAAGTCTGATTTTCCATTTAATTTCTTTTTCCTCTGATGTGATCGCACATCAGAGGAGAGAGAAATGGGGTCCCCCGACCCCCCCAGTACCTCCAGTGCCCCTGGACCCGCCTACATCCTCCCCGGCTGCCGGCGTCTTCTTCTGGAAGAAAATGACTCAGTGCACCTGCCGGCCTGCACCGGGCAACAATAGGAAATTTTTCCTATTGGTTCATTTTGATCCCTGTGATAGACCATATCACAGTGATCAAAATAAAAAATAGTAAATCAAACCCCCCCTTTATCACACACTTAGTTAGGTTAAAATAATAAAATAAAAAAGTATTTTTTTCCATTTTTCCATTAGGGTTAGAGTTGGGCTAAAATTAGGGTTTGGCTAAAGTTTGGGTTGGGCTAGGGTTAGGGTTGGGCTAAAGTTATGGTTGTGCTAAATTTAGGGTTGGGCTAGAGTCAGAGTTGGGCTAAAGTTAGGGTTGAGCTAGGGTTAGGGTTGTGGTTATGGTTAGGATTACGGTTAGGGTTGGGATTAGCATTAGGGGTGTGTTAGGGTTAGGTTTGTGGTTATGGTTAGGGTTGGGATTTAGGTTAGGGATGTGTTGGATGATGAATTGGGGTGGTTTCACTGTTTAGGTACATAGTGGGGTCCCCAAACGTGACATGGCGCCACCATTGATTCCAGCCAATTTTGAGTTCAAAAAGTCAAATGGTGCTCCCTCCCTTCTGAGCCCTGCCATGTGTCCAAATAGTGGCTTTCCCCAGATACGGGATATTGGCGTACTCAGGAGATATTGCACAGCAAATTTTGTTGTCCATTTTCTCCTGATACCCTAGTCAAAATAAAAAAATTTGGTTAAAAAGTAAACTTTTTGTGAAAAAAGTAAAATGTTCATTTTTTGCTTCCGCATTTCTTTAGTTCTCTTGAAGCACCTGAAGGGTTAATAAACTTCTTGAATGTGGTTTTGCGCACCGTGAGGGGTGCAGTTTTTAGAATGGTGTACTTTTGGGTATTTTCTATTATATTGACCCCCCAAACTCACTTCAAATGGGAGGTGGGCCCTAAAAAAATGGTTTTGTAAATTTTGTTGGAAAAATGAGAAATTGCTGGTCAAATTTTAACCCTTATAACGTCCTAACAAAAAAAAATTATGTTTTCAAAATTGTGCTGATGTAAATTTGACATGTGGGAAATGTTATTTATTTCTAAACTATTTTGTGTGACAGGACTCTCTGATTTAAGCGTACAAAAAATAAAAGTTTGAAAATTGCTAAATTTTCAAAATTTTTGCCAAATTTCCGTTTTTTTCATAAATGAACCCAATTTATATTGAAGAAATTTTAGCACTAACATGAGGTACAATATGTCATGAAAAAACAATCACAGAAACAGTGGGATACGTTGAAACGTTCCAGAGCTATAACCTCATAAAGGGACAGCGGTCAGAATTGTAAAAATTGGCTTGGTCATTAAGTAACAAATTGGCTCTGTCACTAAGTTGTTAAACTTGCTCATTGGCATTAGATAGTTTTCAGCTAAACATATGAACGTGAATGCTGGGTTTGGCCAAGTTTTTATGTTTTATCAATGAACATAATAGAGAAAACCAAATCTGCTGAAATGTGCGGGCCAACTTTGCACTAATGTGGACCTTTATTCACTGTATTCCTGATATGCACAGTAAGGCTATGTTCACATGTCCAGTAATCATTCGTTAGAACGGATCCAGCAGCAATCCGTTAACAAAAAAGTTGTGCAAAACTTTTTTGTCCACTTGAAAAAAATTGATTTCATCTGGATCTGTTTTTTTTTTCAACATTGAAGTCAATTGAAAACGAATATGTTAATTAGCCATCTTTTTTTCCCATTTGAAAAGGATCCGTTTTTTGCTTACTGGAGGTGAAAAACGAAATATTTAACATATTATTGGACTTGTGATCTTTTAAGTAATCATCTATCCATCTGATCCAGTAAGCAAAGAATTGATCCTTTTCAAATGTGAGAAAAACAGATGGTAAATTAATGGATCCGTTTTCCATAGACTGCTATATTTAAAAAATGGATCTAGTTGAAATCATTTTTTTCAGCTGGACATAAAATGTTGTGCTTGCACAACTTTTTTGCCAACAGATTGCTGCTGGAACTGTTCTAATGATTACTGCACTTGTGAACATACCCTGAGGAGAGATGAACATGTCCATTCTAAACAAATGAATTTCATTCTAAATTTTTTTTAAAAAATTCTGACTTCGTCGAATCGCAAATTTTTAGGATTTTATTTGTTTGAATACAGCCAGCTGCCCTCAATTTTACTAGATTCTTTTCAGCTGTCAAAAGGTAAAAATAAAGAGAAAACTTTATACTCGCTTTTTCTCATCTGTTCTTATGCCACCTCCACTGCATCTCCCCAATGCTCCCTTCTGGCCATCTGTTCTGCCGGTCTGGTCTGTCTGTGTGAGGACAATAGGAGGCCGGTGATTCACCTCTTATGGTCACATATGTTGACCTACCAAGTGACCATAGGCCTCAATCTGACCTTAAGCACCAGAATGGAGTAAAGGTACTGCCACACTAAACGCTCCCGCTAACGATCTCGTTAGCGTCGCATACTAATGAGATCGCTAGCGGGATCGTTTTAATATCGCTAAATGTGTGCCACATTTAGCGATATAGTTAACGACGCTATCGCCGTTAGCGATCTTCTTAGCGATTTAGCGGTACAAAAGTACCGCTAAATCGCTAAGAAAAGGTGCCACACTTAGCGATACATACTTACCCAGCGGGGCGCCAGCGACGAGAATAGGGTCCGGATCGTTTCCGGCGACGAGCGAGATCCCAGCAGGAAGCTCGTCGCCGGAAGCTGCCACACACAGCAACATCGCTAACGGGATCGCTAAATAGTGACGTTTTTTAGCGATCCCGTTAGCGATATTGTTTAGTGTGGCATACCCTTAAGAACAGAAAGCTGGAGAAGTAAAAAAAGAAAGTGGGGATGCAGCACTTTTTAAAAATATTTTAATCTTTTCCTCCCGCAAATTTATTGAGACCAAATCTAATTTGCAGGTCAAATTTGAGTAAATTCTGCCCAAATCAAATTTCAGGAGATGCGTTCATCTCTAACAGTGAGCTTTTCCTGTCACCTCTCTACATTCGTTTGTGGTACCATGGTAAAAATCAGAATTCAGCTCTATGAAGTAACAGGCGGTGCATGATCAGTATAGCGGTGCAGTACACATAAGGTAGCCTCTGGCAGACTTCTCATATTTGACAGCAAAATCCATCAGGTAGGAAGTTTGTTTTTTCCCTCCTCCTTCTTCCTTATATTCTACAAAGAATTGAATAGATGAATGGAGAAATGCCAAAAATATCTGAACAAGAGTGTGTTTTAGATTTAAATCATTCAGGGGCTCTTGATGCCAAAAAGAATAATGTTTCATTTTGTTTGCTTAAGAAAGCTTTTTTAGGTTGAAATGTAGACCAGTTTAATACTGCTAATGCACTATTCCCCTGCACATGGTTTGCAGGCAAAATACATGCTATCTAGCCAAATCATTTTATGCATCCTCATGTAATCAATAGCAGAAATGGGCAAGGCGTGACCTTCACTGACTTTCCTTGCACTTAACATGTGTTGGGGAGATTGTGCTGCAAGGCTTCGACTATTAGCATTGTAAGTAAAAACCTGGGCTGAGGAGTCAGCAAGCCAAACATCCGATTCCAACTCCGACTCTTCTTTATCTCCATTCTGACCCCGCACTTAGACTCCAGTTCCAATTCCTTTAAAATTGGCTCCTGTGGAATAATTAATAATATCAAATTTTAGTTATTTAATTGACAGAGCGTAACATATATTTCTATGTTTAAAAATTGCAAACTTCCCTAAATTCTCTTGAAAACAAAATTACACAATAAGCTAATAAATGTTGAGGTCAATATTAAAAATATAATGCTTAATGCTTTTACATTATTCTTTTTTTATTTTGTAGCTGATATAAGTAACAATAAATTGTACAGGCAAATGCTTAACCCTACTCAAAACTGACCTGTCCCTGGTGAAAATCTAATGAATAGTCATTAACCCTTCACGACCTTTGACTTACTTATACGTCAAAAGTAATGTCCCTGTCTTTGATTCGGGCTCGCACACAGAGTCCACATATTTCCCCACACATTTGCCTCTAACAGCCATGGGTGGAGCGGATCTCTGCTGTTAACCTGTTAAATCCTGCTGTCAATCTCTGACAGCGGCATTTATTATGCACCAGCAGGGGGGCATATTATTCCATTCTCCCATCGGCGCGCCCATGACGTGATCACGGCATGTCGATGAGTTGTAATGACAGCCGGGGGTCTGCTGATGACCCCCATGCCTGTCATTATGATCTTCCTGTGAAAGCAGTCACACAGCTGGCATTCATAGAAGATCATGATTTTAGCTGTATGTAGCAGCGCTAACCATGTTTGCTATCTACGTACTCTTACTGACCTGGAGAATCATATTGATAGATCATTTTTACATTAAAGTAAAAATGGTATAAAAAACAGTTGAGGAATTGCACTTTTTTTGCAATTTCAATGCACTTGGAATATTCTACATTTTTCTCCTGCTTTCCATTGCATCACATGATAAAATGACTCATCCTATAAAAATAAGCCCTCATACCGCTGTATTGATTGAAAAATAAAAAAGTTTTGGCTCTTGGAAGAAAGGGAAGAAAAAATGAAAAAAAAAGGGAAATCGCAAGGTTGTGAATGGGTTAAGACGTTACATTATCATGTGGCCTGCCACTCAATTTATTAAGTCTGTGAGGCTGATGAAAATAGCCGAGCAAACAATAAACTTCTTGGAGACGTTGCTATTTTTATATTTTTTTACTATTAGTTTTCCTTCTTGCTTTACAAGAGTAATACTTTTCTTTATTTTTTCAGGTGTATCAAAAATTGTTATTGCGGGATAAGTTGTACTATACATTTAATTACATACTTTATTTTACAGTAATCCTGGGTCTTTTGCTGCAGTTTAATCAAGAACCTATGAGGTTAATTTTGTCTAGTTTTGATTACTTCTTTCTGAGAGCCCTGAGCTGGACTGCCAGTTATTTAAATTCTTGAAACTCCAACTTGCACTGACAGTCAATAAGTACTGCTTACCTGGTCTGTAGCCATGTTCCTTGCTCTTGTTGTGTCTTTCTGATTTGTACCATTCTCTTACCTCAGCTTGTATTTTGAAAACCTGCTTGCTTTCTGATTTTGTCTCTGACTTGACTTCTTGGTATCAACCCCATGTGACAACCCTTCAAGCCACCAGCTTGCTCCTCTGGGTAGCAGCTGGCTCTGTGTCCCGAATCTTGTAGTCCTTGTGTGAGTCCAAATCACTGTACATGGGTGAAGGTCAGGGAAAGGCTGGGTTCACATCGCGTTAAGTGCCATCCGTTTAATGCATCCGTTGCATATCGGCACTAACGCTATGTAACGGATGCATTAACGCACCTATTGGCCGCCATTATAGTAACGCATTCTAACGCATTCCAAATTCGGCATGCGTTAGTGATGCTGCGTTACATTGTGACGCACCCTCGAACGCGGTCTACAGCATTTTGGGGTGCGTCTGGTCTAACGCACAGCGAACGGACGCGTTCGCTGTGCATAGACCTGTATGACTAACGCATGGTAATGCATGGTAACAAAATGTAACCATAGGTTAGTGCTAGGGGTTAAAAAGATGTCAAAAATGACATCAGCGTTAGCGCATCCCTTTAGCGGATCCATTAAACTGATGCCCTAACGCGATGTGCACCTAGCCTAACCTCTGGGATGTGATAAATGGAGTAGTTTGTGCTAAGACTGTCTGTGGCAGTTCTGATGAGTTATTTAAATTGTTCTATTGCAAACAGCAAAAAGTTTGTGAATTTTACTTATTAAGCTAATTTTTAATGTAGGTTGTATTATTTAGAATAATTGGAATAATTTTAATTGCAACTTTTACCCTTTATAGATTGTTGTCCACTGCAATTTGAAGCCCTGCTGCAAATTTTTGAGCTCACTATCATCTGTGCCCCCTTGCACTTTCTTTGACATTGCACTTGTTTGATATTGACCAGGCTAGTTGACTATGTAACTCACATTGATACCAGCCAAAACATATTACTTTACATTCTATAAGCCATGGGTTCTCCAAATGTTATCAAGTGGATTTACTGGATTTAGAGATTTATACTTTGAAAGAAACAATATGGATGAAAGAAAATAGACAACACTACTTGAGTGTAGTATTAGACAATGTTATAGGTTATTGAACTTTTAGGATGGAGTCTCACCTTCTCAAGTTGGGCTAAATGCAGGTGAAAAAACACAATTTTAAAGCCTAAACAAATGAAACTCGATTACATGCAAACAGCTTTGCTGTCTCTTTACTTCCAAATGAGATTCCAGAAATGTTGATGTGGAAAGATTAGATATGCTTGATCATTTTTTTCCAAATGTTTTCTCTATAACTAAGGATTATTATTATTATTTATTATTATAATGCCATTTATTCCTTGGCGCTTTACATGTGAGGAAGGGTATACATAATAAAAACAAGTACAGTAATCTTAAACAATACAAGTCATGACTGATACAGGAGAAGAGAGGACCCTGCACATGAGGGCTTACAATCTACAAGGGATGGGTGAGGATACAGTAGGCGAGGGTAGAGCTGGTCATGCAGTGGTTTGGTAGATCGGTGGTTACTGCAGGTTGTAGGCTTGTCGGAAGAGGTAGGTCTTCAGGTTCTTTTTGAAGGTCTCCATGGTAGGCAAGAGTCTGATATATTGTGGTAGAGAGTTACAGACTAGGGGTGATGAGCGGGAGAAATCTTGTATGCGATTGTGGGAAGAAGAGATAAGAGGGGAGTAGAGAAGGAGATCTTATGAGGATCGGAGGTTGTGTTCAGGTAAGTACCAGGAGACGAGGTCACAGATGTATGGAAGACACAGGTTGTGGATGGCTTTGTATGCCATGGTTAGGGTTTTGAACTGGAGTCTTTGGGTAATGGGGAGACAGTGCAGAGATTGACAGACAGGAGCAGCTGGGGAATAGCGGGAGGACAGGTGGATTAGTTGGGCAGCAGAATTTAGAATGGATTAGAGGATTGCAAGAGTCTTAGAGGGAAGGCCACAGAGCAGGAGGTTGCAGTAGTCAAGGTGGGAGATGATGAGGGCATGGACTAGGGTTTTTGCAGATTCTTGGTTGAGGAATGTACTGATCTGGGAAATATTTTTTAGTTGAAGTCAGCAGGAAATGGAAAGGGCTTGGATATGTGGTTTGTAGGAGAGATCAGTGTCAAGGATTACCCCAAGGCAGCGAGTTTGTGGGACTGGGGAGAGTGAACAGCCATTTACTTTAATGGATAGGTCTTAGCTTAGCATAAGGGTTTACACTTTACAGAAGAAACATAGTAACATAGTAACATAGTTATTAAGGTTGAAGGAAGACTTTAAGTCCATCTAGTTCAACGCATATCCCATCCTAACCTGCCCTAACATGTTGATCCAGAGGAAGGCAAAAAAAAACAAGTGGCAGCAAAAAAAAAAACAATGATACTGGAGATGGAAAATGATTCTGCAATACAAACTGCACTGCTCTGGGAACCACTGATCTGTGATGGCCAATGTATTGACCACCACTGTACAAAGTAAGATAGGGCTGCAATGGGCACAGCTAGAGTAGGTCCAGACATGAGAGGAATTTGGAAGTAGGAGGCTAGGAAAGGGTTAACTGCTAGTTTTTCATGTACACCAGAGGGGAAGTTAGAGGGCATGGGTAAGAGGTTAAGTCACATGGGATGGGATTTGGTAAGGTTTGGGCAATTTGGTTATTGGGGTGGGGTTTTTCAGGGTACCTTATAGGCAGAGGAGAACCCAGGGAGCAATGACTTCCATTCAGGATCCAGGACCAGTGAGCATCCCGCACACCTGGCATTTTTTATGTTTGGATGGTAATAACCAGACTTCATGGTGGGGGTAGCATTTTTTCATGCCATGCTTTATTTATGTCATAGCAGTCAGAGGTGAGGGCTCAAAGGTGATTTGCGTGAAAAGCACAAGTTTCAGGAAATTGAACTTAAACTTAGTCCTCTGCAAATCGATCTGCTCAATCCTACTCTCCACACATGAATTAGCTTGTCAATCAACACACTGAGACCAATGGAGTCCCAAGAAGACATAAGTAAAGAGGGCGCAACAGGTAAATTGTACAATATAATTGTAAGTGATGAGCATATGTTACTACAATAAAGGAGCCCTATTTTACCTTAATCAATACATTTTGAAAATCATATTAAAGTCATAGCTGTCTACAAGATAACTGTAACTCAATTACTGATTTTATAAATCATAGCATGGCTGTTTAAAGTCAAAATAGTTAATGAGGCTTAATGGGTGTGCATTGAATATTAATTTATTGCAAATTACAGCTGTATATAATGTCATATTATTATGCACAGTCACGCTGGTACTGGCTTACATTTACAACGTTAAAAGCCAAACTGACAACTCTGGCAACCTGCATGGGAGGAAACATGACTTATACTGAGTGTACTCATATGTTGGATGCAGTGTGAAAAAACTCATGCACTATTAATTACATATTTGTTTGGGTACAGATACACTTGTCAGCTGCTGAATACAGCTGTGGCATGACTTTTCCTACAAAGGCATGCGTGGCCATTAATATGAGGATTGTAAAACTGCTGTCATGGTCAAGTGTGGAAGCTGCTATGTGTGTTCCTAACTTTTCATGACAAGATCACTGACTTTTAGTTTTTGCACACCTCTTATAATTACCATTTCATTATAAGGACAGGTGCAGACAACCGTATTTTCTGTCCGAGTGCGATCCGACAAAATATTAGATTGCACTTCGACCAATGTTATTCTATGGTGCCAAGCACATGTCAGATTTTCTTTGATACGAGGAAATGATTGCTGCCTGCCCTTAAAGAGGGTTTACAAGACTTAAAGTGATTGTCTGGTCCAAACCAATAAGTCTGCAGTCACTAGGTGTGTGACTGCATTCTTATGAATCCCTCCAGTGCATATACTGTGCACTGCAGGGATCCTCCGGTGTGAGACCTGGGACAAAGAGTGTATGTATGAGTTATACATACTCCACGCCAGTTGTATGAAGCGAGGCTGAGCCCCGTCTGGTGAAAGGGTCGACCAGTGGGCGTGGCCTACTAAAAGGCACAGCCTTGCTCAATACAAGTGTATGGAGTGTGAGGCCACGCCCACTGGTCGGGAGTATGTATAACTCATACATCGTGCGTGCGCTTGGGGGATTCATAAGTCTGCAGTCACAGTCTTTCAGACTGATGGACCCCCACTAAACAGTTGTTATTAGCTCTGGTGGCAGCCAGACGTATACAGTGTACAGATCCACAACGGCGCAGCACTATGTAGTGACTGTTCTTGTGTACTGGAGGTTGGAACTTATTGAAAATATTGGGAGCTCAGCTGTAATACTCAAAAAGAGTTGTGTTGTTCCAGTTCTGTACATATATCTAAGGACAGCAAACTGCTGATCTGACCACTACCAATCTGACATTGATGAACTGCAGTGGCACTTGAAAGCTTGTGGTTGTGAACCCTTCAGAATTTTATGCCTAAATCTGACCTAAAACTACATCATAATTTCACACATGTCCTAAAAGTAGATGAAGAAAACCAATCCATCAAAGGAGTTAAAATATTAGACTGCTATTTTGTAAATGATGAAAATGATCCAATATAATGTTTGTGAGTAGCAAAAAAGTGAAAAATGTTTGCTTTCAGTATCTAAAGTAACTGCGTTGTGCAGCAATATTGCATGTAAACATTTCCTGTAATTGTTGATTAGTCCTGCATGCCATCTTGGAGGAATTTTAGCCCATATTTCCCTACAAAACAGCTTTAACTCTGTTATATTGGTGAGTTTTCCATCATAATGGTAAGCTGTCCTAGCCCAGAGACAGCAATACAGGCCAAAACCATATTACCATATTTTTCGGACTATAAGACGCACCGGACTATAAGA
>VIAB01011125.1:70177-80614 GCA_009801035.1 Oophaga pumilio
TTATACTAGTCCAGTTAGAAAACCATACACACTGCATTTATATTGCAGCCTGCTGCCACATTTTGCTTTTTGTACATGTACCTACCTACCTTGCATTTCTTTTATGTCCTTTTTTGGCAATGGTTGAATAATTGGGGTTGAAAAGATTGTCAAAAGTTATTTATAGTATTGTCCAAAATGTAAGGTAAAATAAAAAGTGACAATTACAATGGATGGATTAGTGTAACAGAAAAAAAAACATTTTGGCAAAGAATATGGGAACCGCTAGCAGTAGCAGAGGTATCATTACCACCACTGGCATCAGATGTCCAGTCAGTAGTACTACCCACCACAAGTCGACCTCCTTTGCCTTTGGTAAATGTATTAGTGTCAATGAAATAGAGAACATTTTGGAATATATGGCACATTACTTGTCTCAGTCACAACAGGATGATGTGAAATCTGACAGCGACACTGTCAGCTTGAGTCACTGTTCCGCACAGAATGTTCTGGAGGCTTTTTATTCAATTATCTCTAAGAGTTATTTCTTTATCTTTGCTGCCTGATAGTCACATACATTCAAAAAATTTCATCTTTTTCTCATATAGAAAATCCAAAGTACAACTTTTTGAAGAATAGAGAAACCCCTTATTTCAGTCACCTACAAAGAGGGATTTAATGAAGCACACCCATCAAAGTTTTTATCCTCTTAATATACTGCAATCAGGGCCGGCGTCAGCACCCGGCCTACCCGGGCAAGTGCCAGGGCCCTGAGCAGGCACTTGCCCGGATGAGAGCTGTACCAGCGCCGCCACTGGGCCCCCCCGCTTGCTCAGGGCCCCGCAGCAGCCGGCGCAATACTTACCTCTCCCCATGCCTCCGCAGCTCCAGGCTCCAGGGGGTCTGTGTTAAAGGGGCCCACTGAGACTCTTTTGCCCGGGGCCCATAAAAACCTGGAGCAGGCCCTGACTGCAATCATATTATTGTATGGTACTATGTATGTACAAATGCTCATTTTGCTGTTCTACCCAGCCAATTTTTCTCTTTTCCATAAGGTCTATGATAACATATGAATAAAAACTGACTAGCTGAATCATTCTAAGCTCTATGAAGAAACAGGAGGTCAACTTTACCTGCATGACTCATGAGTTACTGCAAAAGTCCATGGCATGGAGAGGAGAGAGCAACTGGGTCAGAACAGGAGTTTTTTTTTAGGTAAAAGTAGACTTCCTGTTTCTATATAAAGCAGAGGAAAGAAAAGAATTAGCTGGGTAGAGATAGAGATTGATAATTTTTTAGAAAGATAAAAATTCTATCTCATTATTGAGACCCATTAATCTCAATGTATTCAGAGTGAAAATCCATTTGCTTTCTACAATAGACATCGGGTTTATATAGTTTCCCCCTCCAGTGTTTTTACATATTCTATACCCTAGAATGAAGTATACCCTAGAATTGGCCACCGTGTGCTATCTTATAATGGTGTGATAGTGGGTGGCCTGTGAACTGTCGCATAGTGTTTTGACTTATAGTTGATATATAAGACTCAATGTAAAGTTTAAAAATTTTTCTGGGCTACATTTCTCAGCCATACAGTATTATGTGTTCTCCGGTAAATTTTGTTGGTATGTAACCCTGCAGAAACGTTTTCAAAATGTAATTGTTATTATAGTGATCAACACTGATCACCCATAGACTATACCGTGGTCTGGAGTTCATTTCCTTGATATATAACCCTCAAAAAAATTTCATCAAAATGCATTGGCATTATATTGCTCATCTATAGGGTATTGCATCTTCTTGGGTATATTTCGTTGCTATAAAAGCCTCAAAAAACTGGTTGAAAATGTATTGTTATTATATTGCTCTTCCATAGGGTATTACATCTTCTTGGGTATAGTTCATTTCTATATAAGCCTTAAAAAATATGTTAAAAAATATATCCGTATTATATTGCTCACCCATAGACTATTCCGTGGTCTAGAGTCCATTTCGTTGTTATAAAAGCTTCAAAAAACTTGTTCAAAAATATATTGGTATTATATTGCTCATTGATAGGGTATTACATCTTCTTGGGTATGTTTAGTTGCTATATAAGCTTCCAAAAACTTCAGCTTCCGTGCTCCTTTGTCTATGACAGTCTGATGGAGAGTTTTTAACTCTTTTATCTGTATTTTTCTGAGCTCTGCTGATTGATGACCACACACCACAACAAAATTGAATGTACAGGAAAATAAAAAGGATGTAAAACGAAACAGTACAATTTTTTTACAAAGTCTAATTGTAAAAAACGATTTTTATCCCCAAATGCATGCATCTAAGTAATATAAAAGTCACAAGCATGGACAACCCTATGCATTAGTAGAGAATAATGATTAGCCCAGAAACACCTGTAACTGTGCAAGTACAACTGAGACCATGAAGTCCACTTTACACTTAAATGGAATCTGTCAGCAGGCTTTTGTTGTCTAATCTGAATATTGCATGATGGAGGGGTTAAAAACCTGCATTCAGGTTTGTGTCACTTATTTGCTATTGTTTACTTACAATGAAGGTTTTATCAACAGTAGATTATCACTGCTGGTCCAGCTGCCTTCTGACAAGTTGTCCAACCATGCCACCCTCCTATGATAAGCAGCTCACTGTCAAAAGACAATGTACATGGAGAGCCTGGTGCCTGGTATGGGCGGGGTTAGCTTTCTGAGAGCTACTTCATGCTCCATATAAGAATTCAGATTGTGTCTCACCTGCTGCACCCAGTAAACTAAGTAATACATTGTTGGAATCAGGGTCTCTTGTTATGATTTGGTAGCTGAGGAGAGCAGGCAAAAAAGGAAATACACCAGAGAGGTTGGAATCTATTGGATTGCAGTACCCTGACTAACCACCACAACTAAAGGCAGCCGTGGAGCGTACCTACGTTGGTCCTAGACGCCTCGTCACAGCCTGAGAAGCTAACTACACCTAAAGACAGAAAGAGGAAAACTATCTGCCCCGGAGCAGATCCCCAAAGAACATAGAAAGCCCCCAAACATGTAATGGCGGTTAGACAAGAGGAGATACAGACACAGACAGAAAATAGTATGAGCAAACGTTGGGGCCCAAACTTGCTAGATAGAAAAGGATAGGAAGGACACTTACTGCAATCCCAAAAAACCCTAAAAAGTACCAACACTACTAATTACAAAAACACCTGAGATCACACGACCTCTACCACCTAAATTAGTTCTCTGGTGTAACAAAACTAAACAGCAGCCACTGAAAAAACTGGAAAAGGTAAATGAACAAACAACAGTGGCTGAACTAAACTGAGAGGAGCACAAGCCCCCGGAGGGGACCCGGCAGACCCCCACAGAAGTGCAGGACAAAATGCAAAAAGCAAGCACCAAAAAACTAAAAGAAGAAAATGTCTTATCTGTTAGCAGAAGATGCAGGCACGAAAAAGCAAGCTTCAAAGTGAACAGGAATCAAAGATGAGACCAGAACAATTGATCACCGGCAACCCTGATGGGAGGGAACCTCCATTATATAAGACCAGTCAGTAACACCTGATCGCCAATCTTCACAATCTTCATTGGATAGTTCAGTACTGTTTGTAACCACCAGAGGGAGCTTCTGCTCAGAATTCATTTCTAGCACATTCACAACAGTCTCTTGTCCTACATTATGCTGCTCTCAGGTGAAGTAGCAAAAAGCTGCTGACAGATTTCATTTAAGATAGCTCTTGGCCAAACAATGGTTTGGTTGATCATTTGGCCGGCACCTGATTCTACCATACACAGAAGCATTCTACCTTCCGAGAAAATCACTTTTATGAGAAAGTGGCTACCAGACATCTCAGTATTGCTTGAAAAGTCCTTGGCAAATGAGGGAGCCAGATTCACCTGTGGGCTAGCTCCCACCAGGCTCTCTAAGCGAGCTAAAAGGTTTAATCAAAATTAAATGATGGACAAACTTGGTTCCCAACATGGCAACCTTTATTTTACAAGTGTAAGTATACAGTATAATTCCTGGTAAGTATTGTTTCTAGAGTGGATCAAAATGATTTGCAGAACCTTGTTCCAGAATCCACGACATTATATAGCTGTGGGACAAGAGCACCGTGATTCTCCTATTTCCTGAGACATCCCTCATGCCTCTTCTAAGTACCAGGTCACTGAGACATCATTACGTTGTGATGTGATACACATATGATGATAATCAAAAAAGTGCTGAGGATATCTCAAGTAGTAGATGGTTTGCATTGCTTTGGTCTGACAGCAATGGACTAATGATACGGCCACTGGGACAAGTTCCTGCAAATCTTTCTGCTCAACTCTAATTGTTTTCCCTCCCTTATAGACCCAATGAAAATATGGTATATGCTTGAATTCATGCAGGAACTTCTCTTTTTCCCTTTCATTTCAAAATAAGAGGGCCTCTGTCCTTCCATAAAAGCCCACCAAATTTTAACACTAACATACAAAACAGGTTGAAGGATGATGGTTGTTGTAGGATTTGTTAAAGCTTTGACAATTTTTCTGTATAGAGTCTGGATTTTTGGAATTGTGACATCAAAAGCCTAAATCTGACCATTACACAATATCATAACACCGGTCTTTGCAGCTGCAAAGGAACTACGAGAAGGAGAAACCAGCTCTCTCAACCACAATGTGGATCCTATTTTATTACGCGGCTTTTTTTTATGGTTTTTATGCACATCCTGTAAACTAATTGTAGATTTTGCGTTGTTGTGATGCTCCTTCAACCCGCTCTATAACCACACCTGGAAAACTGTGCCATGTTAATACATGTGGTTTTGCCTAAAGGTTCCGATTTTTATTGAAGAGTACGTTTTCGGATATGTTCTGATAACTGGGAAAAAAAATACAAAAAACAACAACATGCATTCTTGTATGTCAATCTAGTCAATGTAGAAAAATTCATCGAGTGTGAACTTGACCTAATGCATTGGAAGCAAAATAATCACCATTGACAATGGGGACTCGTATGGGGGGATTTGACTTGGTTATCGTAGGTATCCAGCAGAACTTTACCGATTTAAACATGAAAAGGTGTATCGTGCGCAATCTAATCGAAGAGAAAAAAGCTTTAAAGCATTCCACCTGTATTGCTGGCAGATGGTTTGGAAACACAGCACACAGTTTAGATGCACTACTTGCTAATACTAGACGTATTAAATATAAGGGCTAACATCTGCTAGTAAATACGCTGCAAACAAGAATGCATGTCTGGGCCAAACATCTGTGGAGTATGGGACACATCTCTGCTCTTAAACCAAGCAAGTTTTCTGCTAATCATTAACAGAGTTATTGATTTTAGATGTGTATCACAAAGCTATAATTTTGTCAGAGCACAGACCACATAAGTTGTTCCTTTTCTGGTTGTTTCATTTAGTCTTATTCCAAAAGTCAGTAAATTGACGACCAGGACAAAAATTATAATTGACATCATCTGTGGGAAATATTTCATAAAACAACATGCCCAGATGTAGGATTAAAGACATGTGGTAGTAAAATACCACACCGAGAAAAAAAAAATCCAGGATCCACAATTTCTTATAAAAACAGATGTGCTATTACGCCACTCTGCTTGTTTTTCAGCACTTTTGCTCTGAATAATTCCTCTTCTTTTCACAATTACACTAGGGAGGCATAAGAAATTGGTAACATGTGCCAGCTCAAATAAGAGCACTTATACTGGCATTACACACAAACAGAAAAAAAAAACTTGTTTCTTTTACATCAGAATCTGTGTGACATGGTGAAAAGGACAAAAAAAGAAACATTTATTTATTTAGTTATTGATGACCAATAGCTACTAAATCTGTTGTAGGTGTCAATGGGGGAAAAAGTGGTACAGAATTGAAATTCTGTTTTTTAATGACATAAAATCACATTATGAATGGTTGTATAGTATGTTCATGGAAGTGTACATAGATGAGATGATTTCAAAATTTAAAATGGAACTGTACTTTCAATAATTAGATCAAATGTACAGACGAACATAAGGAACTTTGTAACATAATTTATTAGTGAAATCGACTTTCTTCTCCATTTGTCTGCCACTTTTTCCTCTCCCCAATGCCTCCTGAACTTGCCATTTATTCAGAAAAGGTAGTTTAAATCCATCACACTCAGACAAGACAGAGTAGGCTCCTTGCGGTGTCATGTGACAATGCCCATTACACTCTATAGATAGGGATAGGGAAAGAGTGAGGAGCATGGAGAGTAAACAAGCAGAGGGGAAAATACATATATCGAGGTGATCAAAGTTTTTTACTTCAATCCAGAGCTGATTCACATCCAGACACCTCAACTCTGCTATATAATCTCCTCCATATTGCTGTTGCTTGTCTCTGTAGGCTAAAAATGAATGAAGTACAGGAATCCCTCTCTGTGTGCTGTGCTGTGAATGGCAAATTTCAGTGCAGCTCATCTCCTTCATCCAGCTCCCAATGGATTGGAAATGAAAGATAGACCATACAAAGGGAATACTGGTGAACATGCAAGATATGTTATTTAATTGCCAGAAATAGTGATATTCTTAATGTACACAGATAGTTATTCTGAAAAGTTACTTGAAAGTACAATTACCCTTTAATTCATCATAAGATACATTTATATGTACAGATTTTTGACTGTATAATTTTCATATGTGAAATGTTAAATGTTTAAAATGTGTAAAAGCCAAGATGAAGCTAAGCCTAATACATGCTCGGAAAATGCTGGCTGTATTACATAGCCAATATTTGCTTGTATTAGAAGCGACCGGAACTAGCTATTAACCATTTTTATACTGCTGTCAATCACTAACAGCGGCATTAGCTCCTATCAGTTCCCTCTCAAGCAATCATTGGGAGTCACTGTGTTACTATGGTAGCTGGGGCCTTCAAAAGGTCCTTGTGGCTCCTATTTTTGCCCTCCTATGATGCTCAGCCAAAAGCTGAGCATCATAGGAGAACGACAATTGCACAATATAATAGAACAATGCACAATATAGTATAATCACAAGTTCAAATCAGTAAACTTTTGCAAAATATATAAAATACATATAGGTATAAAGCACTCCCCCTTTTTTCACAATCAAAAATAAAAAAATTAAAACATGAAAAAGGAAATAAATACTTAGTATTGTTGTGCCTTTAAAAGTCAGAACTATCAAAATATAAAATTATTTAAATGGTACTTCATATGCTGACTAGGAAAAACAAATCAAAGAGCCAAAATTGAATTTTTCCAATCACTGCCCTTTTCTAAAAAAAATACAATTAAAAGCAATTAAAGTGTCATACCTCTTAATGCTATCAATAAAATGCACAGCTCAGCACTCAAAAAATGGAAAAATAAAAAAAGTTATGAGTCTCAGAAAATGGCTGTTGAATCATATTCCTTATTTTTACTGTGCAATGAGCTTCATAAAAACAAAGCCCAAAAAAGAATAGCAGAATTGTGTTTTTTCATCATTTACCCAAGTGGATACTTTTCCACTTTTTCAGTAAATTTTATTGGGAAATGAATGGTGTCACTCAAAACTACTACTTTTTACATAAAAAGAAGTCCTCATATAGCTCTGTTGAAAGGAAAAGGTAATGTAATAAAATAGCTCTTGGAAAAAGGGGAGGAAAAAATAAAAGTGCAAAAATAAAAAATGTCTTGGTCTTTAAAGGCATTGGCTGACTAATGGCAGGGAGAAATTTTGGACTGCCAATCCCATTGTTCTCCCTGAGATAAGCGGCCTGCCGATCATGTCTGTTGGTCAAAGATAGACCGACGCATCATTCGGTCGATAAACATCTAATGTGTATGGCCAACCTTAGTTGCCTGGCTCTTATATGAGCATAGTGGTATGGTAGAATGCATCTTAACCCCTTAGTGAACACCGATACGCATTGCAACAGCAGCCGCTAAGGGTATTTAGTGAATAACGGCGATCACAAAAAAAAGTGTGCTGGCTGTTTGAATAATTTCTCTCTCTTCTGACATGATATACTTGTCAGAGGAGAAAGAAATGATGCCCCCTTAGACCTCCCGGTACCTCCTGATCCCCGCTCCCTCCTGATGCATCTCCCCGGCCCGGCATCATCTTCCTGGAAAAAAATGGCAGGCGCATGCGCAATCCACCCATTGAGGTCTGCTGGCTGGTACCTGGCAACAATAGGAAATTTTTCCTATTGGTTCCTTTTGATCACTGTAATAGATCCTATCACAGTGATCACACAAAAAAATAGTAAATCATACCCCCCCTTTGTCACCCCCCTTAGTTAGATCAAAATGATAAAAAAAATATATATTTTTTCATTCTTTGCAGTTGGGCTTAGGGTTAGGTTTGGGTTAGGGCTGTGTTATGGTAAGGGTTGGGGTTAGAGTTTTGTTAGGGTTAGGGGTGTGCTAGGGTTAGGGTTGGGGTTGGAGTTAGAAATGTTTTTTTTTTCAAAAGTAAATAAAATGACAATATGGCGGCTAGTGTTGAGTGCAAGTGCTTCCTACTAGAATTTGCATCAGGTGGTCGGGTATGCATGATTTTTTGGGTGTTTAACAGCCATTAAACATGCAGGGCAGGGACTCGAGCACGTCACTCAATCACCCATGATATTTGGTGCATACTCGAGCACACAATCCAAATTGGAGTAGCGAGCACTTGTGCTCAACACTAATGATGACATATTCAATATGATGAACTAATGTTATTAAATTCTGTGTCAGAATGCTCACTATACCCCTGGATAAAATTCTTGAGATGTGTGGTTTTCAAAATGGGGTCACTTGTGGAGGTTTTCCACTGTTTAGGCATCTCAGAGGCTCTCCAAACGCGACATGGCGTTCGCTAATTATTCCAGCAAATTCCTTCCTCCTTCCCTTCCGAGCCCTGCCATGCGCTCAAACAGTAGATTTCACCCACAAATAAGGTAGTGACCTATTCAGGAGAAATTGCACATCAAATTTTGGGGTCCATTTTCTCTTGTTACCCTTGTGAAGATAAAAAGTTTGCATTTAAAATAATTTTTTTGTGAAAAAAAATTAAATGTTCGTTTTTTCCTTCCACATTGCTTCAGTTCCTGTGAAGCACCTGAATGTGGTTTTGAACACCTGGAGGGATATAGTTTTTATAATAGTGTCATTTTGGGGTACTTTCTGTCATATAGACCTCAAAGTCACTATAAATATGATGTAGTCCCTAAAAAATGGTTTTGTAAATTTTGTTGGAAAAATGAGAAATTTCTGGTCAACTTTTAACCCTTCGAACTTCCTAAGAAAAAATTTTTTTTCAAAATTATACTGATGTAAAGTTGACGTGGGGAATGTTATTTATTATCTATTTTGTGTGACAAAACTCTTTGATTTAAGGCCATAAGAATTTTTCAAAATTTTTGCCAAGTTTCAATTTTTTTCACAAATAACGCAAGTCATATCAAAGAAAATTTACATGGCATACAATATGTCACAAAAAAACTATCTCAAAATCAGTGGGATGCATTGAAGCGTTAATGTAAACTGACACTGGTCAGAATTGTAAAACTTTGCTTGGCCATTGAAGTCAAAATTGACTTGATCATTAAGGGGTTAAAGAACAATTTGACTTCATGTAAACAATAATGAAAAAGTATAAATTTAGTAATTGTGTGCAATTAAGTATTTTTCCCTCTGTAACCATGCCGAACCATGACATTTTTTTCTTATTTTATTTTTCATTTATTTTTTGGAAGTGCCTGGGTCTACAGTATTTCAGGAAAAAACCATGGATGGAAAAAAGTCTAAGTGTTTTTTATGTCTATTATTAATGTTTTTACAAGATATTAAGAGGTCACTAATGTCTAAAGTGATTTTGTTATTCGGAAACGTTCTGCTTTCAAGTCATTGTTTTCCACTAAACTAATTAATGACCAAAGGTCACAAGCAGTAGTCATAGGTTACACGTTTAGCAAGCAGCACTGAATCTGTGTAAGGTTCTAGCTAATTAATGGAAGAAGATGTGAATGACTCATGTTTCAAGTAATATTCATTTATTTCACAAGATATTTTAATCAGAATCTTCTATTTTTCTCGGCTGTGTGTAATAATTTAATACTATTGTTATCTACTGGATATGTCTACTTTCAGTGCAGTATATTCAGGAAGTTGCCTTTTTACTGTAGGTTAAAAAAGAATCTTTTCGGCAATCTGACACAATGTTTAATAAATGGCCATAATTAATATGCAAAAAAATTTGATGCTAGAGAAGGATGTTATCAATACTATGGATGGCAAGAAGAAAAAAAAATCAATTTTGGAGCAAATGAAGCCAGAAATTTCACTCGAAGCAAGGATCATCAATCTGCAATCACCAATTGGACATATTATACAAATACAGCAATAACTGGGCAAGGATATCTTGGTCAGAAAATAAAAGGAACAAGGCAAAGAGGGAGACCAGCAACCTGATGGCTTGATACTACCAAGATAATGACAGAGAAGACCC